>VYZV01001519.1:84426-97860 GCA_013401275.1 Pandion haliaetus | reverse complement strand
AGCCCCGTCCCCTGCAGTCACTCACCGGCTCGTCCACCCCGCCAGGCGGGATGCGCGTCCTGGAGAGCGGGGCGCGGAAGTTTAAAGCGGGATAATAATATTATCTGGTTTTGTTTTGTTTCGTTTTTTTCCTTCCAGCAGAGGAAAATCAAACAAGACGAGGCGCCCCCCAGGCGGGCGAACACCCCCCACACNGCGGCGAGGTGAAGTTTCCACCGCGGTGGTGGAGGCGCCCCCGGTGTGCCGTGCCCGCCCCGCATTGGCACCGGGCGCCAGGGCGCTCTGCCGCCGCCGCCCGGACAATGTACGTGCAGGGGAAGCGGAGCGGAGCGGGAACGCGCTCCGCCAACGTCCGCGACACACGCCCAGGCTCCGCGCTCCACCCCCCCACCGCTCCACCCACCCACAGCTCAACGGCCGCCCACCGCCCCTGATAGGCGGCTCCCGCCGCTACCGCCCTCCGGGTGGGCCGCGGCGCCTGTCAATCAGGAGACACCGCCCGCCCGCCGCAGCCTGGCCGCGGGGCGGTCCCTGGAGCGGCGGCGGGTGGCTGTGAGTGGGCAGGGCGGTGGCCCACCGCCTCGCCTCGGCGTGCGACCTCCCATCTGCCCCCCGCCGCCGCCGCCGCCTGCGCGCACTTTCCCCCAGCAGCCGTGGTAGTCTCGTCGTTCCCCGTCGGGGCTGTCTCTCTGCTTCCCGCCCCGCGACGGCCCCTCCTCAGGAGATCCCCGCACCCGCGGTGAGGGGAAGGCCTGGTGACCGCTGCGCTGCAAGCGCCAACGGCCGCCCGCTCTCTCCCCTCAGCCCGCCCTTCCCCGCGGCTGCAGGGGCGCTCTACCCACGGGGGGACCGAGAGGCGCCGCCGCTTTCTCGCTAGCTAGCGGGCGGGCAGCAGAAGCTGCCCCGGCGCGGCGTGTGGGATGGGAGATCACCTCAACGCTCTGATTGTCCCGGGGCCTGCGAGCCGCCGCTCGCCTGCCTCCTGCCGCTCGGTGGGAACAGGAACAGGGCTGCTGCCGTCGGAAGGGCACGGCCCTGCAGGTAACGCGGCAGGGAGAGCCCTCGCCCTACAGGGAAGGCCCCTGGGCTGAGCTGCCTCTCCCGGCTCCCCGCGGAGGCCCAGCGAACTGTGGACTTCGGGGGAGGAAGACAAGAAACTGCTGAAACTTAGTGGTTGTTACCAGTCAAGGCCCCTAGCTGATAACCCGTTGGCTAAACCCAGCTTACAGTGTACTTTTTTTTGGCCCCTGGAAATGCCTAGAAAAATAGACGACTCCAAATTATTCAGGAGCGATTTAGGCCACAAAAGAAAAGACACCTGAATTGGATCCATATAAGACAGCTGGGGTCCAATTAAGCTTAGCAGCAGAGATACACACTGCATGAACAGAATTCCTCCAGTTACAGGCAAAAGTCCAAGTGTGGTGAGAGGCTGTCTGATCCTATTTGGGTCCCACAAGGAGCACTGCTAAATAGGAGCTAGTAAACCTTGATGGACTCAAGCTTCGCTCCATGAATTCAGGTCCATCAATGCAGCACTTCCCATCCCGTCACAGTATGCCTATGTTACCAGACATTTTCTACTATTGGGCACCATGATTCCCGTATTACTTTGGAAAGTGGATAGTGGATTGCATAGTCACCTTGTTATGCAGGAACATGCAGAAGTGATCACGCTCAGATGCAGAATATGATGCTGAATAAAGATCCATTCCTGGTACTGGAAAAACACTGTTTGCTCTGACGTACGTTTCAAGCACACTGCCAGAATTTATTGTTTCCATTAGAAAAGTACCTGGTAATATGAAAATGGATCTAGAAACCATTGTTCTAGATACTACACTTGACACATAATAAAAAGAAAGCTCGTCCCCTGCAGAGCTTGTAGCCAGAGTAGATTAAGCGAGTTCTAAGGATACCCATTGAGGGAGTTGTGCAGGTTTTTTCAGGTTTTGGGCGTGTTGCACCAGCACAAACAAACCTGCCAGAGCACTTTATAAAAGCAGGCACGCAAACAGACAGATCCAAACAAAAAGGGTGAAGCTTTAACCTACCTTGAAACTCTTTGCTTGCTTCTAACAAGCCCTCCTGATTCTGAACAGCCTCTCAGTTCTCCACAGAAGCAAGGACCACAGCTCGCAGAAACACAGCATCTCTCCTGACCAAGCCAACAGCAGGAGCAGCAGCACGCACAAAGGTGATAGGTTTCTTCACAGGCAGACACATGTACACACAGCGCACTGCCTCTCTGTGCTACCTGTCTTGTCTTGTTTTAGCCGTTTCTGGTGAGCAGGCAGGGTACTGGAGCATGCAGAAATCTTGCTTTTTGAAGCACCCTGAAAGTGGGCTCGTATTTTTTAGTACCTGCGTGGCCCAGAAGAACTTACCAGGGAGCAAGAACCAAATAGGTAGTGTAATAGACACAGCTGTGGGTGAACCTCAGTTTCATGCTTCTTGGGCTTCTCAGTGACCTGCAAGAACCAAGAAACACCAGAAGATGGGAGCGAAACTGCCTCTTTCTTGCTCATTCTTCAGTGCCAGATCACATCAGGATATAAGACACCTGAGGACTACTTGTTGTTTGCAGACTGCTGGAAGACAGAGGCATAATCACCTATTGGTGAGTCATAACCACACAATCACATAAGGGTGATTACACAAACTTGCAAGGACACAGAGAGTGATATAGCTTAAAGATGTCTTCTCCCCCTTTCTATTTTTGGATAAAAAAAGCAAAATATTGGGACAAGATCCTCAGTTGTTTCAACACAGCATAACTCCATTGCGTTTGGCGAAGCTGGGCAGAATTACACTTGCTGAGGTTATAGCCCGTTCTGTTTGTAAGAAGTCATTCTGCCTGGACAGATTCTTCCTTCCTTTGTCTGGACTTGAATTTAATTCTGTGAAAATGTCTAGCCTGTGTGACACCTCTGGAAGGCAGAACCCTCTTTTTTAAACATGGGACGTGCAGTGCCACAGCAAGTACAGTGCAAATGCCACCTCAAGAAGGTAGTTCAGTCTGCTAACTAACTACTCTGCTAACTCATCCCATGGTGTCTCCAGCCAGACTGGCAACAAACTCCTCCAGCTACCCACCAGGCATCAGGGCAGCTCCTGTGCTCTACGGCAAACCTCAAGGCAGGCAAAGAGGAACGCACAGCTCTGTAGAAATCCTGCAGTGCTACTAGCTCTTGCAAGCCTTGTGTGATGGGAGAGGAAAGCTAGTCAAATACTGGGCCCACTGGCATGTGGAGAAATAAAAAGGAAATGGAGAGAATCTCCTAAGATCCTGACTGCCACAGTAATACTGCCAAAACAAAACCTGCAGTGGGGTTGAAAAGCTGTTCCATTGTTCCCAGGCTTTCAGTTTTTCCTGATTGTCTTCACCAAACTGTATGTAGCTTGCAGGTGGGAGGCCATAACTCATGGACATGCTTATACCATTATGACTTTTTGTAACAGCACTCTAAATTCAGTCTGGGAAGGTATGTCACTGATTTTTGCAGGTGCTGTGACCCAAAAAATAACTCCTTGATATTGTCATTCCCTCTTTAACCTCTGCAAGAGGGGAGTCATAGACAAGGTGTGAGTTTAGCTCTCCACTGTGTGACATACAAACTTCTGCCAAGAGCTTCGTTAGCAACTGAACTTGCTCATCAGCTATAGATCAAGACTATCCCTGACATTTTTGAAATGTTGATCTTTTTTAGAGTTATTTCTAGTAGAAACACCCAGCCAATGGCCAAGTTGAACTGTTCTTTTTTTCCCCCTAAAAAAAACCAAAATAACATGAAAAGTTCTTCTTGTGATGATCAAAATCATCAGCAAAGTAAGTAACAGTAATTTTTTAGCTTCACAAGGATACATACTTGAATACATCCAGACATAAATCATATATTTTTTATATACTGAAGGGTGTATCAATTCTCAGCAGACACAGAGGGTAGATTAGTGATGTCACTTGTTTTTGTTGTTCTGAGTGTGCTGTTGCTTTACCATATCTACAAGTTCACCTGACTTTTAATTATGCAGATTGCTTCCTGGTTCTTTCCATGGCTTTTGAGCTCTCCCTGCATTCAGCTAGTCAATTTTTCCAGATGCATACTTTTTCTGTGTAACTGAAACTTTCTTGAAGTGTTTGGAAGAAAGACTATATCACTGTGCTCTCCTTAACATTGTCTCTGAGAGCGTACTGAGAAAAGCAGAGATCCCCATGAGTTTTGCTTCCCCACAGCACCATATTCTTCATGATTTTTTAATGTATTCTCCTGCAGATACACCAGGCTTGAGAAACTACAAGTACGTTTCCCATACTGGGATGTTTTTCTTGCGTATCTCTCCCTGAGCTTAGAGGATGAGTAGTGTTATGGCAGAAAGCAAACCAATATGCAATTGACTTTTTAAATGTTGAGATTTCTAGAGAACACAAATTGTTTCTTTTTAGTATCTGACAATGCAACACAAGTAACTTGCCATGGCAACTAGCTTATGAAACGGGAAAAAATTATCATCACAAGGTGCTTTGTTGCTATAGCAAGAAAAGAAGCTGAGACCCTATCCTTTCTGTTCACTGGTGGGCCATGCATCATCTAGGTAGCAGAACCTGTCAGCAGAAGTTTATGTTAGATTCAGTGCAAGTCAGCTGCCTTGTGGGCCTATCTGATACTTGGATCAAAACTGAAGTGCAGTCAGAAGGAAAGAAGGAAGTGTTCAGAATTGAAACAAGGCTGGATTCTCAGAAATACAAGGCCAAATCCATTTCCACAGCAAGCTGGTACAACTCTGCAGATGCCAGTAAGGGATGAACCAATTTCTTCTGAAATTAATTTGGCTTCCATTGTCTGACAGTCTCCATTCTTCCCCCCTCTCCTTTGGTTTTTTTTTTTCTTTTTTTTTGAAGTGGAATAAATCTCTGTAGATCCGGGAATGTTTTGGAATTACCTGGGACAGAGAATGGAAAAGGCTCTCAGAGTCTGTCTTCAAACCCATTCTCTTTACGGGTATGTTTCTGGGAAGGGCAGACTCATTGCTACACAGTTTACTTGTGTTAGTGAGAGAATTTAGAAATGGCAAAGGGAATTGGATAAGAGCAGAGAGGGGAAACCCTCATAATTATTGCTATGGGAGGAAATCAAAACTGAGCTTTGTTAACTCAGAGGAGGACAATTTTGAAAACTGTTATATGTGCAAGTAGCCACAGAAGCCAGTGCGACTACCCTGTCTGTTCTTAAGATAGGCTCATTTGTAAATCTGGAGTGGGTCTAGGGTACACACAAAATTTTTGCTTTACTCCCGAGGTAGAAGGGATGCCTTCTGCAGGATAATCTTGAAAAGTGAAGAAAAACTCTAAGTTTCTTATCCTTAGACTATTGATATGAGCTACAAGTAACACAGCTCTGACTGTGTGATGGAATGAAGTGCATGGTCCCCCTTTCTATTTTAAAAACACTCCCAGTTAAAGTTTAGGCTGTTGATACAGTAGTATCAGGCTTGAGAAAGTGGCCAGCCTTCTGAGCTGCCTGGGGGCTTAGCTGAATTTACAGGTAAAATTATTGTGACTCATGGACAATCATCTTCTAGCTTCCTGGTGAGGCTGTAGAGAAAGTACTGCTAGATCACAAGCCCCAACAATAGTGTGACTTGGAAAGCAGGTTTGAGAGAAGCTCTTAATGTGTCAGATAAATCTATGTGGAGATGCAAGGCTAGAGTTTACCCCCGACAATGAATTGTTATACCGTGAGTGACTGGCTATAAAAAGACTATGGGGAAAATCTGAGTCTTCTGCAGCACAAAGAAATCATGAGATAAATGAAAGTCATCTCAAAGAAAGGATACTAAAACTATACAACACTATAATTTAACAGTCTCCTAGACACCAGGAAAAGTCTGTGGGCTAATCCTTACTGCAGATTGCACCAAGAGAGACATAGCCATAAGAGACATCACAACTGTGAAAATCTGCAGTGTGTACCATCATCCCAGGGGCCTGGGACTTGCAGAGATACCTAAGACTTGGCAGCAGAAGTCCAACTGAGAGACCACACAGAGGAAAAAGGAAGACCGGTCAGTACTGGTTTCAAAGGGGTTTTTAAGACAGACACTGAACTGATCTCCTGCAGTAATAAATTAAAAAACCAAACCCCTGAATTAATTAATCAATGCTCAGTCAATCAACAAAACCTTCCTCTATATCATCTCCAGAAACATCACATTGCTTCAGATGGCCTGACAAGTGAATGGACCCAACCAGTGAGTGGGACCACTTTGGTTTTAATCCCTAAAATAATGGCATTAAGGTTGGATTAAATTCTACTAAACAGAGTGCTCAGGCCTCTTTGAACCAAACCATTTGAAATGTTGCAGAAGATTCTGGGTGGGTAGAGCAACATCATCAGTCCTGGAGGGTTATCCGATCCAGGACAGAATCTTACTCATCATGGATTTCTTTTTTGAAATAAGCAAGGAAACCAGGCAGCACCTTGCCAGGTGCCTGGCCCAAGCTCCACCAAAGCTAGAGAGATGAAAAATTCCTGTTGACTGAAATGAATTCTGCTACCAGTTGGATTTGATCAATTATGAACTGCAAATAGAAACTTGCAGAGACAAGATGCTCTGGAATCACAGAAGGGAAAGGCTTTGTAGTCAGAGCTTGGAATTGGAAGGAGGTCTGTGTTCCACAGTTTAAAAATACAGACAACCACTGATTCCCTTTTTCTATTAAAAAAAACCCAACCCAAACACACACACAAAAAAGACGTAATTCAAAGAGTGGTCATGTCCACTGAGTCAGGCTCCTTTTAGAGACACTGTAGGAATGAACAACAATCGTATCTCCCTATACATGATATGCCATATTTAGTAACGTGAAGTCCTCACCTGAGTGGATGGTGGGATGTTTGGACTTCAGATTTTGCTGATGTGGGGGAGAGATGAGATATAAATTAGATCTCTTCTGTATTTAGAAGCAGTGTCGCTTTCTACAACTGCCTGCTAGTTTCAGTCTGATCTGAAGCACACTGCCCTCTACAGAAAGTGTCCCATTTGTTCCTGTGGGTGTTTGCTTAAGTCCCCAACAATAGTTCTTTTTGGCTTTTTGTGCTTTTTCCTGGGAGTTACAGCTGATCACATGGTGAGTCTAGAGCCTGAGTTACTTAGAAATGACACTGATTCCTTCATGAAATGTCCCCACCTGACCAGGAGTGACCAGGGTTGGTAAGGTCCTGTATCTCCTTCCACTCTCTGCTGAGCCTGACAGTGTAGATCAGCAAGGGTCACGTAGGGTAGGTCTGGTAATGCAGAAATCTGCAACTTGGGAGCCACACTGATTTTCCTGGCAGTCGTTTGCTGGCAGACACACAGGAGCTTTTGTGAGCTGTCAGCTTGAATTGAACATCAATCATTCCCTTGGAGCCTGATCCTCAGATCACTGCACTCTGAGAGAGTTTTTTGCCTTTGTCTTCATACAGCACTAACTCAGGTCTTTGGAAGTTGAAAGCCTTATTTTTTGTTAACAAGCCCTCACGATATTTAAACCCCGTGTGATTTTTGTTTTCAAACTCTACAGAAAAGTTTGAACACTTTGCAGCTTGCACGTTACCACTTATATTATGGGACAGTTAGGATCACTTACCATGCTCTGGGTCATCTGTGCCACTTTTGCTAGCAGGAGCCAGATTTCCAGGAGTGGAAACCGGATGAGTTACTAAGGAATGTCTTGCACTCTGTCATTTCTGCATTCAGTGATGTGCAACAGATTTATCTGTGTAGTTCAAGGCCTCTCTGTACCAGATGAGTTTGTACTGCAATCTCAGACCATCCCATGTGTTCTCCTGGAGAAGACACTAAGATTATTCTTATTCTTTTAAAAAGAATCTTCCTACTTCTTTGTCAGCTAATGCTGATTTTCTGCCCCTCAGCATCGAGAAATAATTGCTAACTACATCTGTTTCTCGCAGAAGTTTCAAAGCAGTGTTGCGCAGCGTGATTCAGGCATGCATACATGGTAGAACTAGATAGAATTAAAAATGTTTGTGTGTATCCAGTTAAACTACTGGTTTCTTTTCCTTTGATTGCTTTTTAATGTACTGGCTGCATATTGTCTCTATCCCTGCCACGCAGCCCTCCTCATTATCAAACTCAAGCTGCTGAGCCTTCTCTTCTGTCAAGTCCTTCACTAAATTCTGGTTTTCCTTCTGTAAGGAGCTGCCCTGAACCTTGGTTCCCACCTTTGCAAGTGAGTAGAGTTGATGCAAAGCAGTACTCACATAAAATGTAGCTACCCTGTAGACTGGACAGGAGGATGAAATCCAGCCTTCCCACCATCTCTCTGCTCCTTAGTGCACTTGAGTCTCCAGTGTACACTCTACTCCTGTACCCAAGCTTCGTAAAGTTTGCTTATCTGGTCCCTTTCCATTACGGACAGCTGTTTCCCTCTATGGCAGCCTCTTCCTGATGCTCTTGTGGAGCATTTCCAGCTCCGCCTTCATCCCTTTCAGTGATTACCTAAAATCTGCACTGCTGCAGTAACAAAGTCCATGGGTGACCTCAGTCTTCATGTTATTTATAGCAAAGTTAGACTGTCCTGCAGTGCAGCCGCTTGCCATCAAAGCTAGAGATCCTGAGTTATACAGCTCCCTGTGAGCTTACGGTGGTAGCGGTATTCCCACTTCAAGTGAGATTCAGGCTAGATATTGGAAGATCTCCTTAACAGTTAGGCTATGCTCTTGTGTCACTATCCTATCTAGACTGTCTCAAGAGACCCCTAGTAATGGTGAGGGCATAGCCCTCCTATGCAAATGCCTTCAAGAGCAGCACAGGGCTAGAAGTCATCCCTTCAGAGACATGGCATAGTTGATCTCTCCAGGTTACTTCTACACCTATTTCACACAGATTCTCTTTTTGCTGGCAGTTTCCCCCTTCCTTATTAAAGATCTTTCCCACACTGAAGACGTAAAGTGGACCACCAGCATAATGTTTTGTCTGCAGTTCAGTTATTCCCTTTCTTCTGCTGCTTCTCCATCAGGGAAGGTGAAAGGCAGAAGAGGACCTGCAGTCACTTGCATCTTGCAGGACTGGTGCAAAGCCATTGCATGTTTTTAGGTAACTTTTCACGCAGGTGTTCATGAGCTCAGCAGTGATGTAAGAGTATGTGTTTGTGTGCAAATCAGTCAGATACTGTCTGATGGCTTTCAGGGGGTGAATGCTAAACATTTCTGAAGTCAGACTTCCTGCAGGATTCCTAAGCGGAGATGCCCAAATCAACATGTTGCAAATTTCTTCTCTGGCCTCAGACTCTTGACTTTGCCTTTTCCACTTCCAGTCAGCAAACTTCATTTCGGGAAATACTGAGGCTAACATACCAAAACACTGATCAGAAATGTTACGTGAATCCAAGTGATTGATGGAATTTCAGCCATTGACTATGAAAACATGAGTAAGCTAATGTTAATCTACAGATGTTGTATTAACACTGAGTGATTTCCCAGTCCTCGTTAGCAGTATGCTTTGATAAGGGTAGAAGACGTTAGCTACAGTTTCCTTTCAGTAAGCTGTTTAATCATCAGAGCTTATTGGCAGTGGGAATTGGGAGACTTACACGATCACAAAGTGAATTAAGAGTAATACAATACCCTCCCTCTACCTTCTCTGGGATAGCGCACAGGGGAGGGAATAGGTTCAGAGCTGCTCTGTTCCCCCATTTAAGTGACACTGGTGAGCTCTGGTGGGGACTAAGCAGGAAGCTGCTGCCTCCTTAGTTAAGATCTTCCTCATTTTCGGGAGCACACTTATACCAGCTCTCCTGCAGTGATCAGCACATGCCAGTGAACTTGTTATAGCATGTTCAGCAGCACATTCTCACTGGCTTACTGAGGTCTGACCCAAAGCTTATGGCAGATACAGTGAAGATTCATGGACTTCTTCAGTGGCCTTTGGACTGCTCCGCTGAGGCAAAAATACAATGGCAATAGATACATGGGTGAGAGGACTCTATATTACCACTACATTTCACTCTGAAGAGATGGCAAAAGAGATTCTGCAGCCCAACCCTGTGGGTCCCAGAGCAGTAAAATCAACATGAATCCTACTTAATAAGTAATTCAAAAGCACTTTCTGGTTTGTGAATCATCTGCATCCCAGCCTTTCTGAGGATCTTGGGTAATGAGATGAGAACAGTGCAGCTTCTGTGGTCATCTCTACCTGCTCATGGGGCTGCCATCCTGCTCTGGCCCTAATTTCCAGCTGCTCTTTTAACATGCTCTCCACCACTGAGCAGTTCTCATCTGGAGATCTCAGACATGAAGTAATCGTCCTAGCTTTTCTAGAAAAAAGCCAACTACCATTAAACCTGTTCTACAGGTCAGTAGGCTGAGCTCCAGTCTGCCTGAGATCACAAAGCATTATTTAGGGCCAAACTGCCTGGGCTGACATGTTCCCGCAGCAGGGATGACTGCCTAGGAGGAATATTAACCTCCTTCGTTAGAGGAAAAGAGTGCCCAGGCAGAGGGGAGGGCTGGCCACACAGACTCTTTACATCCATGCTTTGCATATGACTATGAAGTAAATAAACCTTGCTGGCCAAGTGGCTTGAATCCAGGTATCCCTCGGAAGAAGATGCAAGAG
The DNA here is from genome assembly GCA_013401275.1 of Pandion haliaetus. Taxonomy (NCBI): domain Eukaryota; kingdom Metazoa; phylum Chordata; class Aves; order Accipitriformes; family Pandionidae; genus Pandion; species Pandion haliaetus. The sequence goes on along the minus strand of VYZV01001519.1, from coordinate 87,240 downwards.
TAGGGTAAACCAAAATGCTGTGCTCGGCCCTTTGTGCTGAGCCATCCGGCAGGTGGGAATATAAAACTCTGTCTGATTGCTTATGCCTGAGTCACAGCCTCCTTTAGCATTTGTAATTGCCTAGCGTGTTAGCATGCTGCCTGCTGGATAATAAATGACTTAATTTGCTGCGGCACTGAGGACGCTATTAAAAATTAACCCTGGCAAATGGTCCTGCATATTTTTTCAGTCAGAGCCAGACAAGGGGAAGAGGAGAGGAGTGCTGTTGAAATCTGATTTGCAGAAAAGGCAAGTGGTAAGTTTTTATTAATGGGGATGGTTCAAGCTTCAGTTTAATCACTGCAGTCATTGGCAATCAATGATCAAAATTCAGAGGGCTTAAGGCACTTGGTAAAGTTAAAAGAGGTGCAAATAGAGAAGACTCAATAGGCATATTGCAGGGGAGGTCAAAGAATGGGATAAATGGGGATTACTATGCTGACATGTAACTTATGACCTCTTTGCAGAAATAAATGAATTTATCACATGGATGTTATTATCACATATAAGGAATGTGGTCTGTAGATTAAAAACTCTTCAGTTTTGGTTCATATATTGCACCCTTTTCTCACAGTATCACAGTTAGAAGCATACCCTATCTATAGCAGCATGCAGAGTGTATTTACAGAAATGAAGGGTTTACATTAAAAATCTGAGGAAATAGATCAGCTGACACAGATCCCTCATGTTCTTGCCTTCTCTTGCCTCCAGCACCAACACGGTATCCATCAAATTGTCTTAAGTCAAACCCTCACAGGCTGCATTTGAAGCTTGGGCAAGGAGCCAGGCAGGCTTAGAGAGCAGAGACCTTTCTGTCCGCTGTCTGTATGCTGCAGTCTGGAGCAGGGGAGCTCAGCTTTAGGCTCAACAAAAAATACCTCCTTACTCCCTTTGTGTCACTTTAAGAAATGGATTTGATCTGAAGCCTGCTGATGTTCAAATTAATGATCCCGTTGTTGACACAAAAATTGCACCTTGTTCTGAGACATCATTCAGCTGGTTTTATTACAGCAGCAAGCAGCACACCCCATCCCAAGCCCACAGTTCCTCAGGGCTTTCCCAGACCCTTGAGCAGCTCCATCCATAGATGGGTTGATACCTGTAGATAGTCTAGATGATAACACAAGCTGTAATGCCAAGTGCAGTGACTGTGCAAGCAGATCTACCCTCTGGCTGGTATGCTTTTTTCCAGAAGCATATCGTAGCTGTTGATTTCACAAGCTGTACTGTGATATGATGGCATCTATCAAAGGGCCAAGCTGAGGTCTGCATGTTTGTTCTGAGTCACCTGCCCGTCTCCATGTGGCAGAGGTTTTTTAAAATGTCAGGCTTAGGCAGATATTATGCTCCAGCAGGACAGGTATAAAGTTCCTGCATAAACAGCATTATGAATTTGCTGGATGAAAGGTACTCAGATGTTGCTTATGTCCAAGTCGGAGATGTTTCCTACTCAGATCTTTCCTTACCTGTGGCATTTCAGGGACTATGGTTGAAACGTTCCTCAGATTAATTCCCGCTTTTTATTTATTTTCTTTCCTTTATCTCTCCACCCAGACAGAACTTTGTCATTAGCCCTAGTCCTTGGCTATCTGGATCAGCTATCCAAGCCCCCAAACACCAAATTCCTTCTGCTTCCTGGTCCTGCCCATTGCATTGATGGGGAGTGCACCTCCAGAACAAGCAGACCTGGTTCCCATGTATCTGGGACTTGGCCATGTGCCATGCCACACAGCAGGAAGGCTTCCAGACTTATCATCAGGGTAGGGTGGTCCCAGGGACCTCTGTTTCTCAGTAGCCAAGATGTTTGCCTAACATCTTGGTTAAAAAACAGGCGTATTGGAAAGTTGTGCTTGCAAGTGCTAGGATACTCCCTGAACATATTTCCTAGATACCCGCTGTACAAATGATGAGGAAGCAATTCAAGGGTGTGATCTCAAACAAGAAGGTATGTGGTGTGGTACAGGATCTGCCCTTGCTGGGATGTTGAGTCTGTGACAAACAGGGTTTTTCACTATGTTTTAAGATCCTGTACTCATTGCATGCAGCAGGCAACAGTTTCACTGAACTCTTGCTGCAGCCAAGCATGCTGCTGGAACAAGGATTTTATTTTAATCATCACTGACCAGGAGTTATCACAACGGTGGTCAGTCAACACAACAACATTTTATAAATATGGTCTTCGTGCAGGTGATAGTTTTGGAAAACCCAATAGCTTAAAGTTAGTTTGGTACCTCTTTGTAGGCTAGATGTTGTATGTGATCTGAAATTACTTCCTTTAACTTCAGTAGGTTTGGGATCACACCCTGTCATGGATTAGGTTTCAGCTCAGCCGGTAACAAAGCACCACGAAGCCGCTCACTCACTCCCCACCCCCGCCCCTGGCCACGTTGGGATGAGGAGAAAATACAAGGGCAGGCTCGTGGGTCAGGACAAGGACTGGGAGGGATCACTCCCCCTTATGGTCACAGGCAAAAGACAGGCTCAACATGGGGAAGAAACAAAATCAATTTAATTTACTACAAGTCAAATCAAAAACAAGGATATTAGGAAGGAAAACCAAACCTCAGAACACCTTCCCCACCCCTCCCGTCTTCCCAGCTCAGCTCATTCCCGGTTCTTTCGACCTCCTCCCCCGGCGGCACAGGGGAACAAGAGAGCAGGGGGTTGAGGTCAGCTCACCAGACATTGTCTCTGCCGCTCCTTTCCTCAGGGGGAAGATTCCTCACTCGTCACCTGCTCCACCGTGGGGTCCCTCCCACGGGAGACAGTCCTTCA
>VYZV01001519.1:40915-69524 GCA_013401275.1 Pandion haliaetus | reverse complement strand
TTTTTTTTTTTTTTTTTTTTTTTTTATGTTACTAGCATAAGTAGTGCTTGGGTGTGTTTTTGTTTTATTTTAATAGAGTATCCACTCAAGTTCAAAGCGATGAATGTGAGGGAAAGAAACATATACAGAATGAAGACCTTTGAGTAAATTATTGCTACTTGGGAAAGAACATTAAGCTACTGTGTTAGCTTTCTGAAAATATAATCTTGCAGCTAGTGAAAAAGACAGTGTTAAAATCTCTAAGAAGAGGAATTGAAAACAGCATAAATTCATGTACTGTCTCTGTGGCCATATCTTGAATCTTATGTGCACTTCTGATCATCCTGGAGGGTAAATGGTAGAACTGAAATTGTTTCTGTGAAATACAACAAAGGTGAGAAATAGAAAACAGACAAAATAAATGAGACTTTTTAGCTAGAAGAGGAGATGAAAAAGGAGATGCTATAAATTAATGAGTGGTATGGACAGATGCATGAATCCTCCATAATTCTATCTAACTGCTTTTGACCTCATTTATAATTTTAGTCTCCACAACAACCTATGCCAGTGTCTTCTACAATTTAAACAAATACCATGCAAAAATGCACTTTTTCCTTTTTAAAAACTGCTTCCTGATAAAATTCATGTGGTTTCTTTAGTAGCTGGATGACTGTTTGTCATGTCTTGAGACATGACAAATAATTGCTTCCCTATATGTCCTGCCAGCTGTCAAACACAACACACCTTTTGGCTTGCGAAGTTACTGAGCAGCTGATTGCCAGAAATTAAAACAGTATATCAGGGGAAGGATCGCTTTGGACTACCTCTGCTTCTGATACTGTTTGTCAAGCATGTGTTTCTAACTACAGTAGCTAGCTGGACATCTGCCTTGACCCAGCAGGACAGTTACAGTGCATTAGTAGCCTAAACTGATTTTGCAAATTCCTTTTCGCTGTTAGTTTTCTGCCCTTACTAAAATTTTGGGAGTGTTTGTTACTAAATAAGCTCCTGCGCCTTCTTCCACTGCTTAGTATTTTCCTATGAGTTCAGCTAGAATTCATCTCTTTTTATACAATGTATCCCATGTGAGCAACACATTGGAAATCAGAAACATCCCAGTGTTGAAAATGACTCTTCAAATGGCTTTGTGGGCCATGGAATATCTTGCTTCAGTCAGTTTAATTACCTGATAAAACAGACTTCAAATTTTTTGGGGACAACAGAGCACACTGAAACTCAGAAATGCCATATATGATGCATTTTCATCCTGCACAGAAGTTTGGATTTCAAAGTGCTCATAAATGCAATGCAACAGTAGTTGGAAAAAAAATCTGCTTTAATTGTCCTTTTATTAGCTGGAATCTGGAAATGCTTCTAAATGATGGATAGTAAAAATGCTTTGAAGACCAAAAATGTAGTTTTTCTTCCCAGCAACTTCGGACAGTCACTTAGTCCTGAGTTGATGGGTTAGAATAGCCTGTGAACGGGCAGCACTGCTGTAAGCTTGATTTGAGACTGCACTTACCTGTGCAGGGAGACACTGCATCTTTTTGTGTATCAGAAAACTGAGCTGCACTGTGATATTATTATCCTAATGAATGGAGACAGTCTGCAAGACCTTTGGGCATGTGGGAGAAAGTGGGGAAGGTGCTGGAGAGAGAGCAGTATGCAGGTGACTTACCCAGCTTCTTCATAACGAGCTGGGAGAGTGTCAACTGATGTGAAAGCCTCTTGCCTTAAGCCCCAGATAAAGACAGCAAGGGTAGGTTCAAAGCAGTATTTCTGCAGGGTGAGAAGGTTTTACATGTGACAGGAAAGGATAATTAGTGCAACACCAAAGCAAAACTAAGTTTGCAGTGAGAGAGGGAACTTTTTTGTATTGTCCCATCTTTGCAACAATTGACACTGCCTTGTACATAATATTTTTAAAAGTGGGTGAAATTCTGAGTCTGCATGGGACATTCTAACTTATTCTTTGGCTCTCATCACTTACAGAAGATTAATCTCAAACTTTTTGTGCAGTGTGGCCACCAGTGGAATACGGTATAATCTACGGAAGTCAAATGACAAATTAGTTTATTCACTTAGAAAAGCTTTATTCAGTAAGAAAGTACCTTTACACTGATAACAGAATATGTCCAAATGCCTTACCCACCAGCACTAACTCAGGGAGACTATTGCTTGGGTGATGGATTACCCCTAGGCCACTCAAATCTTGATTATTTTCTTCATTCCCCCCTAAAACATGATTTCATCATGCTGCTTCTTACTTTTTAAATATATATATTGCAGGCTATGTGCTGAGACAGTATTGTTTATTTTTCCAGATGTTAAATATACATCATAAGTGGAGAGCTCCCTGAAGGTAACTTTTCTTTTAATGCACTCAAACTTGGCATGGAGAGTGGCTGTAGGATGTGCAGTGCTGGTCTTGGGCACTCGGGCTGTTTGGCTGCCATTCTTCAGCCCAGCTCCAGTAGCTCAGAAATAGTATGCTGGGATTCATATCTTCAAGTCTTCTCAGTCAAATTGGAAGCTAAAGAAGAAAAAACTTGGTGAGCCTTGACCTATGGGACTTTATGTAATGTGGCTGGTGAAGAGCAGAGAGATGTTCAACCTGGTTGTAGACCACCTCTTGGAGAGGTGTTGAGAGGAAAGAATACACGTTTGGGGGAGGCTGGTGGGAATGCTTTTGTTTAATACTTTAAATGATACCGGCAGATGCTTTTATCTTGGGTTAGCCAGGTGATGAACTTTGTACTTGGGTCATCCCCCTACTCGCTCTGCGAAGTTGTTCACGTGAATGAGTCTTTTCAGGACTGGGCCCTGAAACTATGGCGCTGAGTTAGATTTCCTCTTTGAGCTTGGAGAGTATGGATAAGTGCCCATGACATGAAGAGGGCTTTGCATGCCCTAAAACTTGTCTTGTTTTCCTAACTGTATCTGTTGATCTTAAAAAGATACTGACTGCAAAACGTTGCTTTGTTTATGTCCTTCCTTGGTATGTCCAGTCCAGTAATATGCCTAGCATCTGCAGTTTAAGTCATTGTTGAATTAGGCCTTTTGAATGCAAGGAGGGCACATGAATGACCTGGCTGATGTTTTAGAAAAAATAATTGTTTGGGTTATTGTCCTTTGAAGGTTAACAGAATATCCAATAGATATTAAGATAACCTGTGGAGTATTAAACATGAGATCAAATCTTAATTCAGGCTGGCAGGATGTACTTACCTGTACATCCTGTCTTCTGAAATAAGAATAGGATATCGTAGGTAAGGTCCAAAAAGAAGGATATTATGCTTTTCCTGACAAAAGACTTCATTAAGCTCATGCTGTGATTTGAATTAATATCTGTACTTTGGGAATAGTTGAAAAGAATAACATTATAGGTGAATACTTTTTATTTTAACAAAGCTGAAACTGTAATGATAGAATTGCCTAAACTAATTATTTTCCCCAGTCTTCTGCTCCAGTGACATCTATGTTTAAGAAGGATCTGTATGTGTGCAAGCACAGATACGTTGTATCTCAACATTAATTATTCATGACAGGACACCTATGTAAGAATAGGAGGATTTTAAGTAGAGCAGCCTTGTTTTTCCCTTATTTAACACCTGGACGCTATTGGATAAAAAGCGGTGGCCATGAAGAGCCAAATGGAGCTTCCTGATCCCTGGTTACCTTGCTAAAGTTAAAACGGCGAGGGACTTAATCATATCTCCTCCACTAACTGAAATGATCGTAAAATCATTTGGCAACCTTCTGGCAGTGAAGGTGTAGGCACCTCTGAGCTCTGTTTTTCTATAATCCCTGTTGTTTACCAACTACCCCCACATCCTACACCCTGCTTTGCTTTGCTTAGACTGATTGTGGGGACAGACAGCAGAAGAGCCTCTCGAGATTTTTTTCTTGCAGCAGGAAGGTCACCTATATAAGAAAAAAAAATTTCAATCTCTAGCATCTTGCACTTTCAGCTAAAGATTTAGATAATCCATGCTCATTCATAGCCACTGTCTGTAATCTGCCACTGCAGAGAGTATCAATGAATGTTTGTAGCCAGACAGAAATTGCCACTGATCCCTTCCCACCACAGGACTCTAAAAACCAAAAACAATTGATTGCACTTTGGTTTATTGTCTCCTTGACACATAATAGAACTTATAATAGAGAGCAGTCTGCTTTTTATCCTGCTATGAGGACAACATTTGACAAGCTAGCTCCAGAATGATTTAATTTAGAGGCATTTCCAGCCCACATGATAAAAAATTTCTCATCACCTTACAATGTCGTCAGCAGGATCTGGGAAAGTATTATATATCCTTTTTTAATACATGCAGTTTGTAGATATATAAAGGAGAAATGGGTGGCATTTAAATGTATTGCCTTTTTATTTATTACTGCTGTGTTTTTTAAAAATATGAAACACCTTTTATCTCAAGGCTGTTGGCTCAAACCTAGTCTGGGATTGTAGCATGCATTTTCTTCTCTGGAATCACTGCTGCTTTGGACAAAGGCACAGTTTGAACTCAACTCTGTGCATGGGCGTAATACAAAGTCCATGAAGCTCACAAGAACTTTCCCCAAGGACTGTGTGGGACATAGATCCTGACACTTACCTACCATGGTCATGGCACCTGTAGAGCAGGGTTTACATGTAATGCCAAAGAACTGTCAGGCACTCTTAACAGCTTGTAAAACCATAAATAAGGAAGGTAAACAAGAAGGCAAATTGGTGCACTTGCTTTATGTGCAAATTTGGGTGCTTGAACCAAGGCCTCAAATTGGCTGAATGGTTAAACAAAACCATTATTGTAAGCATTCAAGTCATTCAATGTTGTTGAAGTCAGTGAATTTTTAATTATGTTAAACGGTGTATTGATATCTTGATATTTCAGCATTCTCATAAAAGCTTTTTTCTTTAGTAGGGCACACAAGTGGAATATTTATGAATGCTCTTTATAGTGTTTACATGATCCCTTGATATTAAAGTAGCACTACTGAAGTAGTCATTACCTCCTTCTGCTTAACAAAACCAGAAGATTAAAACAAGATCGTTTAGTCATATACGGGAAAGGAAGATTCACATTAATATCAGGTCAGATATTTTATTTTTCAACTTTTTAGAAGTTGCACCTGCTAAAATACACTGATGCATTGCAGGATGCTTTATATTGCATTTATGTAGCAGGAACTGGTTTTGCCATTAGGGGTGGATTATTGTAACAGTAGTTTCCTGATGACATCATAGTAAATTCCAGCTGCCCAAACAGTTCTTTTCCAGAAGAGGTTATCTGTAGTGCACTTGCACAAAATTACACTTAAAAGGGCACTCATAGTTCCCTTGGGACTTATAAACCAAACCTTTTGTCAAATCCTTAGTAAACACAGAATTCTTTGTTTTCATTCTGTGGTAGTGGTAACAGTATGGGCACTACTGTAATTTGTGATTCTGGATTAAACAAATAAAAATTACATTATGCAGGGCAAGAGAAATGGAAGTCTGCAGTGCAAGCTTCCTGTCGTGAAGGAATAGATAGCACAATGATTCGCAACTGCTTTTTTTTCTAGAGAATTTTTAGGCTGGTGACATAAAGATAAGCGCATACAGATTGTAGTACCCTACCTGAAATGGCACTCCTCCCTGTCCAGTGGAGATTTTTCAAGGCATGGGTAGCCACAGAGCAGGAGAGGATGCTGATTGATAAGTTGGCCTAAGTGAGCAGAGATTCAGTTTTGTATGGGATGTTAATATATAGAGGTATATGTCTTTCCTAGAGTAAATCTGGATTGATTACAGCTGTTTGGGGTTTTTTGTTTTTAAATAGTAACCTAATAGCATGGACAAGCTTTTTAGGTAATGTCTTGAAGGCTGCATTAGAAATTATCATGCCTAGTAACACAATTTAGAGGATCTTTCCCAGACTTAAGAAGCCAGAATTAATACGGAGTCAAACATTTCTGGCAATTGCTGTACTTGAAATGAGTACTAATATGTATTTAATGAAGAATACATGATCCTATCATTGACTCTGATAAATCCTGTAGCAGGAAAATAAAATCTTGGAGTTTTACCAGTTTGTTGGACACTAAGAACATCAAATAACTATTCTCTGCCAATTTTTTCTAGAAGTTATAGTATTCTGCAGGGATTTTGGATAACATGCTGTTCCAAGGATCATTTAATTTTAATAATGGTCTTTATTAGCTGTATTACTCTATATATGTTGAAAATGTCATGCAGTTTTTAATGAACTTTCACAACATGTCTGTGAATTGAATAGCTTACTATCATCACACTTGCTTTGGGAAGGAGAGTGGCAACAGTGGGGAAAGTTGGCAGATTAACTGCTCATAGAATTCAAGATCTTCCTTCTCACTGCTCTGGCCATTGATTTTTCCTGCACTCACTGATTATCTGCTTCTAGTTATCCACACATGTAAGAGAATGCTAAGTCAAGACCTATGATGCAAATCCTGCATTGATTTCGTTCGTTCTTTTATTCTTCTCAATCTTCATATGCAGGACAAAACCCCATATTTTTGTTCCAGCCATTTTGTCTTTCCCTGACACACTCTTCTACTGTTACGGGTTTGTGTGGCATGGGTAATTTTTTTTTTTTTGGTAGCAGGGTAGGGGGCCTCAGGGGTGGCTCCTGTAAGAAGCTGCTGGAAGCTCCCCTGGCTCCAAGTCGGACCCACCTCTGGCCCAGGCCAACCCAGTCAGTGATGGTGGTAGCACCTCTGGGAGAACATATTTAAGAAGGGGAACCGGCAGTGGGTAGTAGAATTGGAATGTGAGATGAACCCCTCTGCAGATACCGAGGTTAGTGAAGAAGGAGGGGGAGGAGGGTCGCCTGAGGAGGCTGATGGCCCTGCAGCCCATGGTGAGACAGCAGGCTGTCCCCCTGCTGCCCTTGGAGGTGAACGTGGAACGGAGACTCCTGAAGATGGCCGTGACTCCATGGGAAAGCCCGCCCTGGAGCAGTGTGTGACTGAAGAGCTGAAGCCCGCAGAAAGGACCCACTCCAGGGAAGTTTGTGAGGAACTGCAGCTCGTGGAAAGGACTCACGTTGGAGCAGTTCGTGAAGGACTGTCTCCCATGGGAGGGACCCCACAGTGGAGCAGGGGACGAGTGAGGAATCCTCCCCCTGAGGAGGAAGGAGCGGCAGAGACAATGTCTGGCGAGCTGACCCCATCCCCCAACCCCCTGTGCCACCGGGGCGGGGGGAGGAAGGAGAGAGAACTGGGAGTGGAGTTGAGCTGGGAAGGCAGGAGGCGGGGGAGAAGGTGTTCTGATGTTTGGTTTTCCCTCCTAATATGCTTGGTTTGATTTGATTTGTAATAAATTAAATTTATTTTGTTTTTTTGCCAAGTTGAGCCTGTCTTTTGCCCAGGACCATAAGTAGGGAGTGATCCCTCCCAGTCCTTATCTCAACCCATGAGTCTACCTTTATATTTTCTCCTCATCCCACTGTAGCCAGGGGATGGGGGGGAGTGAGCAAGTGGCTGCATGGTGCTTTGTTACCGGCAGGGCTGAAACCACAACATCTACTTACTGTTACTGCTTTGCTGTCTCATTGAAAGTTTATTAGGTGCAGTTAGCTTACATCCTTGTTGGTCCCACAAAGTCCTGCAGGAATGCTTTGCATTACCATTCAGCATATATATCCATCATATATCTAATGCAACCATCTTCTCTGTGGAGTAAATTAGGTTTGTGACTTCCCAGACCTCTTTAATGACAATGAAGTCTTTCCAGTCCCTGTAAACTGTCCTACTGAGGCTAACACTAGTTTGGATCAGTAGTTGCTTGTCCTGTGCATTTGACAGAGCCATAGATTTCTCATTTGCTTTTTAGCATTTTATATGAGTGGGTGAAATGGGTTTACCAGAATGATTTTACCTGTCTCAAAGTCAGGTGGATCTGATGAAAATGAGTGGTCTGACTCCTGTATCTGCAGGGGGATAAATGTTTTGCCAGGCCCCCTTCTCGCTCTTACACAGTGCTGGAGATTTCGGAGGTTTATGGATTTTTATGTAAGATTGGTACGTCACCACTAGGATTCCTACACTCTTAGCTTTTCTATATTCCTCATTTTGAGGATGTTATTTTGGTCCATGTTCAGGAGAAGATTCTTTCTTCTCTGGAGAAAGTTTTGAAGTCATGGAACCATGTAAAAAAAATTAGTTTTGTTTGCTGATAATAACTCAATTTGATCCCAGACAATTTGTGATGAAAATACTTTTCTCCTTGCTAATCCAACGTTACAATAATTACAAGCAGCACATCAATAGTGGGAAGTATAGAATTGGAAGTGTTACTTCAGATATTAAGCCACAAATTGATCTCACTGTCAAACACTTGAGTAAGTGCTGTATCAACACACATTTCAAAGATTGGAGGACGTTCTGAAATGTAATAGTGATCGACTGAAGAAAGGAGAACAATAATTTGTTTTATGCAAGTGTATTAACCCTTTACAGCCCAAATCTACACAATCCTGCTACTATCTCATTGTGTTTTGCCCTCACATGTTACATCAGTGATTTCTGACTATTGCTCTGCTTGGCTCCGAGAACATATGGGATTATCTCTGGGTAATAACGATCCTCACTTGAATTAGAAAAAACCACCACTACTTGCACACGATCCAACACAAGTCTTGTGCAACTCTCCAAGTATTCCAGCATTTATATGGCAGATATTCTAATCCAAGTCAGTTATTGACCAAAATAATTATTTCCTAAGAAAATAAAGACAACACCAGAAGACCTTCATATCACATAAGGTTCTTGAATTTCCTTGCACAACTGATGACTGTTGCAACTCATTGTACTGACTAAAACATATTGACCTGCTCTAAAGAAAGTAGAGGAAAAAAATCTGAGAAATTCTAGAATTCTTTGGAAAAAGAACCAGAAATTTGTGGGTTGTAGTTTTTCTTCCAAAAACTAAGACACTTTGTGGTTTTGAGACCACTTTTTCCTTCCTAATTGGCAGATGTATGAAAGTTGTCCTTATACTACTATAGGCACACTGAGGTTTTAGAAGCTGCAACTGTCACTGCTCAATTCACTTTATGGTTTCTTTTATAAGCCATTAAGAAAGATTGAAAGGAGTAATGTGTCTCTGAAGAATTTGTTCTTGAATATGTTTTTTAAGTGTTGAACATTGCTGTGGCTCAGATGTAGTACATTTGATAAGTCAGCTTCTCCTCTAGGAACACTTGCCAGGTATGTGCAGTGATCTGGGAAAAATAGTTTTCACTTTCTATGGGTTCCCTCTCCCGTGATGAGCATATGGAGGGAGCGCTTAGGAGCGTGAGGTTTTGGTTCCTCTCTTCCTAATGCTAGGAGATCCTGCAGGGAGAGATTTGGTGGATCGTTAATTTTTTGTTGTTTTTCAGACAAGGGCTGCTATTTTTTCTGACAGTACTGGGTCTTTTGAATTTCTTTTGCTAGTGCAGAGATGAAGACTTTTGACTGGATATGAGTAGTCAGAGCAAGAAGTCTCTTTGGTGTAAACCCCTCTAACCTGCTAACCGGTCAGTCCTCTGGAGTAGAGACGACTAGCTGAGCAGTCAGAACTTCTATTTTTCCTAACAGAAATCACTCCTGTATTTAACTGTTTATTAGTATGATGGGGAAGGAAGGTGGTAATTCTCAGGTCTTGGTCACCACTGAAGCCTTGTCAGCCAATTATGATTAGCTTGATTATTTAATTACTTTCCAGCACTAAGAATATGTATTGCTTCACAGTGGAGAACAGAAGAAAATGACAGGTGGCCCTTCAGCAGAGTGAGAAGGCTTTTCTCTAGTCTAGCCTTTTGTTGTTACAGCAAAGTTTCCAGCTGTGTTACTTCCTTGCTGCCAAGTAGTAGTAAATAGCTGTATAAATCATAGTAATGCTTGTACCATTCGGGTACAGCTGATTGCTTTTTGACTCTTAACGGGTGTACATACGCTTATTCCATATTTCAAAGTTAATTGTTAGTATTTCTGTAAAAGGAATAGCTTTGGAAATTGAAGAATGAACACTTGAAGTGTGTTCACTTCACCTTCAAACTTCGGATTTCATTCCTCACTTGAAGTATACACAGTTTTGTTTAAATTGTATTTTAATTTTATTTTCTCCAAGACTCTCTTCAGAACTAGAAATCAGTAGCCATGGCCTGCCTGACCCAAAGAGCAGTCAGTAACAGTGCAGGTATGTTTAATTTAGGACAGCATATACAGACTGCTGCTGTCCGTGCTACTACAGGCAGAGCTCAAAATTCTGGAGAGAAGTGGTGACATGTCTTGGTGCTGGCACTTGCAGCCTGGAGCCTGGCAGAGTTTTGCTGAGTGCTGTTCACATTTCTCAAGATGGGACAGGTAGGTAGGAGGCCCATGTGGATGGGAAATTGATTGCCACTGGAGAAGGTTGAGTGGAGTAGTGAGAAGACTGGAAAGGACTAGTGTCCCGAGTTGTTTGTTCTTGACTACCTCCTTTGTACAGAGCCATGGGTATGCCTGGCTTTTTTTATAACTGCAAATGATAGTTTGCTGTAAAAGCTTACGCTCAAAGCTGTACGAGATGTGGGACTAGGATATCTCTTGAGGGTGAAGAAAAGGAAGGATATACGTTATGTGATGTATTGCTTTGGGTTTTTTAATCAGAAAGAAACCTGTTTCTCCATAGGCACTTGCTAACTTGCAATGGGAGTCAAAATAGATTTTGCTGAAGGGAAAACAATAACTAGGGGGAAAAAAATCAGGCTTCTTGTTATCCTTTTTTTCAAAGCATATTGAGATGGACCTGAAGTGGAATCGTGGCAGAGTTTCTCATCCAGCCTCAGCTGCAGTCCAGGTGACTGATTTGAGTTGGCAAGGCAACCTAAATCCCAGTCCGCTGATTAAAGATGATGGGGAACTACTTATGGATGAATATCTTTCCCCCAGGAAACTGGTGAGTAGACATCCAACTTTTTAATGAAGTAGAAGTGGCAAACTGGCATATACAGAACTGTATTCACTTAACCTTCCAGCTGTTCTTGTGATGATTGCAGATTGTTGCATATCTGACAAACTTCTGCATAAAGCAGATTCTGTCTTACAGAAACTTACCAAATGTTTGTCCTCCTTTCACCTTGTTTCATGTAAAAAAATATTCCCAGCATGAATGCTGCTATCTTTATTGCTAGGTTTCTTGAAGCAGCATGAAGAAAAGTATAGGTAGCATAATTATAATTTAAACAGATCTCATTAATGCCATCTGAAGTACCTTGAATCTTAGTGTTAGAAAAAGCTTTGTACATTAACCTTGTTCTAGAGATTGGAAATGTAACTTTAAAAGCACAACTTCTTTCTGAATTGGTGAAATCCTCTGTCCTGCTAAGAAGCCAATTAAAATATTCTGCAAGTGCTAGAGTTACTTTCTATATATATCAAAGTGAGTGAAGTTTCAAAGCATATTTGAAAGTCGTGTTCTTTTTTGACTGGGGGAAATAATTTTGGCGTGCAGCCTGTTGAAAGACAGTAACGTGCTGAAATCTTCGTGAAGGAATTCACTTTGTGAAATATTCATGAAGGAATACTTGGTTGCATATTGTGCTGTATTTGCTCAGGACTAATTAAGGGTGAAATCCTTTGGGATGTGTAGAAGCTGAGAAAATAACCTCACTTATCCCTGCTAAAGGAAGGGGTTGCTGAGGGCAGAAGTGAAGGGGAGAAGCTGCAGCTTTCTGTGTTGCAGAGCTGGGTAGAAATTAGTGAAAGACAGATGGGGCCAAGACTGTCGTTTGGATGCTCCCAGCAGGCTGGGTGGTGAGCGCAGTGTCCCTAATCCTCTGTGCATCCACTGCACTGGTGGAGAGACACTAGCTTCTGCAGGGGGCATATTCCAGCTGCAGGTTTGCACCACTCCCTAACTGTATACCAGTCACAGTTTTGACTGTGCACTGTAGATCAGACAGCAAGTTGTCTCAGAACTACCCTTCCCTTAGTAGCTAAGTCTTTTAGTGTTTATAAAATGTTTGGTGATGCAAAAATCAATTCCTGCAGAGTGGATATTTTAAGCTTTCTGGAGAAGAATTGATATATGATCTTATGATCTATGCCATTCACTTTCCTTTGGCTCATGTGAACCTCTGACAACTTCTTGGTCTTTTTTTAAAATCTGGCATAGAGTTTGACCAGTCTAATGTGTTTGTGGCCTACAATACCCTGTATAAATCCAATGGGAATCTCTCAGATTAGTCTGTTTTCTTAGGGCATAAATCAAAGCCGTAGTAACGAAAACAGCTGCCCTCTGACTTCAACAAACTCTGAATTAAACCCTTAGGAAGTTCATCCGTTGGCATTAAATTCTTCTCTTTCTGAAGCTCTGCTGCTTTTAGTTCACAGTAAACTGTAAGCAGAAAAGTGTATGTAAGGCAGTGTTACTAACATCCCATGAAGCTGCAGGTCATTATTTTGTAATATTTTTTTAAATACAGATCAGAAGTTAAATTGCCCCCCAGTTCTAGGCTATTTTTAAAAATGGGAAAAAAACCCTTTATTATTCATATGTACCCTCTGGAACTTAATTGAGTCTTGCCTCTTAAAGATTGTGTGTATCAACATTTGTAAGGAATTCCATTTCAAAGACTCTTTAAAATGGATGCATACTGTCCTACTAATTTTTCTGGACACAGTTATTTCCTGGCCCTGGAACCCGACATTTGTATTGGCATAGCTGGGATACTTCCTGCTCAGAGGAAAAATTATATGACATTGTCAAGGAAACATTTACAATGTTTATAGCTTGTTTTATAACATATCCAATCTATCTATTCTTTGACCTTTATGTTGATCAAATGGAAACCGCTGCTTCCATAAATTTACTTCCTCTGGATTTGCAAATGTAAAAATAGAGACACTGTTCAAGCATTTAATCCGAAACAAGTTTTCACATGCAGATTTTTTTAAGGAACCACATGCCATTGATAACCCAATGGTTTGAAAGGTGGTTTTGCTTAAATCAATACACTTGCAATATCTTATTGATTGTCATTTATTTGTGTATATTTTAGGAGTTATTGATTGTATTCACTGAAGTGCTCTGAGAAGGAAACTAATAGATTTTTAAAATGCACGCTCATAAAGTAAAACTATTTTATGTTCGAATAAGGACATAGGCTCCAGTTCTGCAGTGTTGTGTAGGCAGATTTCTGGACACCTGATGGAGGTTCCTGAGGAATGTTTTTGTTCTGAGAGAGATACTCAGCTTTACTCCTTGCCCTTGCAATGTTCTGTCTTGCACCAGTTCAGTTTGAGCTTAGGGAGGCTGGAAGGTCTAGCTGTGCAGAATCTGTGAAGATTTGGCACATTGAATTGCAGCCTGCGGCCTCATCTCTAGCTGCGCATTTTAGTCATTTTGTCCTTTTTCCAGGGGGATGGCAGTCTGTTTAGCAGTGAAAACATTAGCAGTCTCCATTAGCAGTCCTCATTATTAAAGACTTTCTAAAAGGTGTGATACTTGTATTCCTTCACTTTTTTCCAGTTGCTGGGTTGTTTTCCTCTAAAGAGAGCAAAGTTTGGCTTAAACTGATTCTTCCTTTCTTTTTTTTTTCTTTCCTTTTTGCCTTTTTGGGCCCTGTAGCACATAAGACAACTTCTACAAAATCATTGGTCCCTTGCCTGTTCTCTTCCTCTCCATAGTGGATCCTCACTTAAATCTTATGCTTGCTCACTGCAGGGTTTGTGGTTTTCTGTGGCCTCGTTTCAGCATAATGTTCACTTTAAAATCCTGTGTGATTCTATATCCCCGTTATGTTAATCGCGTCTTCTGTAGTTTCTGCTTGCTGCTATCTCTCTTGCTGCAATGTCTTGTAATGCCCTTTTATATTTGAATACTCTTCATCCAAGCTACAGGTCAGAAGCTTTTGATGGCAAGGGTTGGTATCATTAGATGTTCTTTTCATTGTTTCTGCTAATATCAATGTCAGTTTTCTGTTGTACTGTTTAATCTTCATCTGTATGAATAGGTGTTCTTGCTTTTTAATTTGTACCTGTCCTATTAATATTTCCAGCTCCTTGCTCTGCCTGTACTTGTGTTGTGCTTACATGTTGTTGTCAGATGTTGCAGAATACCAGGGTGAGCAAATTCCCAATTCTCCCTTTGTTCTGAAAACTGGCTATTAATGGGCAATACATTGCAATTAATTTTTTACTTGATTAGGGCTGTGGCACAGGTTTCTCATTAAGTGTGGAGGAACTGAAATTAAGGGCTCCACTTATCTTGAATCAGATTTTTGTTTTGTTCTACCAACCCCCATCCCCTCCCCACTGTTTGCAAAGGATCCTTTCCTGACTTCCAGAAAAAACATTCCACTTCACAAAATAAACTTATTTTCCAAGGTCAAATGATCTTCCACATATTGTCACATTATCAAAACTAATCACATTTGTGTGTGATGTTTAGAGAAGAAGGTAAGTATTTATTGATACTGCTCCAGTTAATCATGTTTTTTAAACTGAGGAACACGTGTTTGGAAGTCATGTTTAGTTTTGTTGCTCAGGAGGTTAGGATGTATTTCATGTGGTGTGAACTCATCCTCATGGGGAGAAGAAAATCCTGGAGAGTCCTGAAACAACAGATTGGATTCTTGCTGAAATTACTCAATCATTTCCTTTTTTTCCTTCACAGAAAGTTTTCCTCTCAGTTGTAAGCTAAATGGATTTGAGAAAACAAACTGGAGATCAAGGAAGCAAGTGCAAAATCGTGGTAAATTAAGTGGAGTTGAGGAGATGGAAGTAACTGACTGAAATTGGATCTGCTGAATCCTTCTTTAGGATTAAATAATGATTTAAAAAATAATAATTTAAAAAAAGGTCTGAAGGGACCTCTGGAGGTCTTCCAGTTTGATCTTCTGCTCAAAGCACAGATAGTTTCAAAATTAGATCAGATTGCTCAAGGTAGCAGATAGGAGTAAACTTAATACTGTGAACAGGAAATAAATTACAAAGCCTCATTTAGTTTCAGAGCTTTCCTTTTATATGTTCTTATCCTAACACTAAGGCCTTTACTACAGTGAAAGCTTGTAGTTGTTGTATTGGTGTTCGTCCTGCTACTTAGGCATCTGATGTTCTGCATTCAAATTGTCGCATCAGGAATCTTTATATTTATATGCATACACACAGATATGCATGCCTTTATATGAAAAAAATAGATTTTTATTTGCATACAGTCACAGCTGCTTAGCTAACATAAAATGGCAGATTACAGTCTTAATTTTTGCACATTCAGTAACACAACACTGAGCAGTGACTGTAGCTACTTATGCAACTAATTGCTAGATAGGAAAAAGAATTAATATTGGAGCATGACTTTTTTTTATATCTATGTGAGGGGAAAATAAAACCTTAAAACAAATTTAAAGCAAAATTTGATGTAAGAATATCTACTACCCTGTCCATTCCTGACCTGCTTGTTAATTCAGTGCATAGTTAAAACTGAGCTTGTTTCCTCCTACAGAAACGATACAGGCTATTTCTGGGACATAGCAAACCTCCTGTATAGTTTCTGGTGCCCCATGTGCCCTTTGAAGTTTGTGATAGTTAGGAAGTCTCCCAGCAGTTTGCAGCGTCAGACCCTTAATACTGGTTTAAAAAAAGAAGGTGTCAGTACTGTGAATCCACAGTACGAGTCAGTGGGGAGCTGATCTGGAGATGGCAAGACTAGGCATGGGCCTACCCATGTAGATCTGTTGGTGTGACTTGGAGGCTCTGGCACGAGAATAAAGACTTCTTTACTAATGCATCCACCACCACTTAAATTTCATAATTATTGCCCTCATCTACACTTCTCATACAAGCCAAGAAGATCTCTCTTTATCACAGATTAAACACCTAGCTAATCCCTTCATCTGACCTGAGAGAATGTATTTGTATGCATATGCAGAAAGTAGTGAAAGACAGCTAAATATTGTAATTATGGGCATCTGCAGCGTTTAGCCATTTTGAAAGGAAGATTGCATATGGGACCTCAGGGAAGTTCTGTTCCCTCTCATTGAAAATCCCTTGACTTAGAATCGCTTAAAACCTTGTTAACATTCTAGTAATTTTCTTCTTAGAAGAAATATTTTGTCATACTTAAAGCAAAATTAATTTTTTTGTGCAGGGAGAGATTATACTTGAGTTGGGAATTTGAAATAAAATCCCTGCAAAAAGCAATGAACACATGAATGGACATGAATCTAGTATTTGCATACAGGTGTAGTATTAAAAGAAAATAAGCTCACCACTCAGGAATTCCTGTCTTAGCCAAATTAACCAGGATCAGCAAAATAAACACACAGCTGGAAATGCTTCTCTGACAGCTGCACGCAACATGCTCTTCAGCAACATACCTACTTTTCTTAGAGTATGTGAAAAATCTATGGCAGAGAGAAGAAATCAGTTGTATACACCAGCTTTAATTGAACAGATACTATTTGCCAATTAAGGAATTTACAGAGAGTTGCAAGTGGGACTTGAACTGGATTTCCCAGCATCCCCAGGTGACTGTTTTGCCAGTTGGGAAGTTCTGCAAGCACAGAATTATTTTTCACTTGCAGTTTTTTTACAGAATACTTATTGGCTTTTCTCGTTAGTCAGAGGAAAAGCTTTCCAAACTAGTGCACACTCTCCAGTTAGATATTAGCCAGACATTTGGCATGATAGGAATGGTTTGTGAGCCATCATGGAACTGCTTCTTAAAATACTGGCTAAATTATTTACCAATAGCTTCTGCATGTTCTCGTGGAAAATAGTTTTACTCCTATTTTGAAGGAGGTGCAAAAATGTAGAGTGAACTTTATCTGTCTTTGTTTTACTTATCATGTATTCATCTTCAAAGAATTGTGCAGTGCTTTACCATGGAAATTTATGCTTTCAAATAAACAAATTTAAGGTGGAGTATAACACTTGCTGCCCAGAATCAAGCTGTCAGGGCACCTTCTGGAACATCATGTGCCAGAAAGATTTTGAAGTCTGATTCTTCAGAAAACATCCTCCTCCTCTATCTAACTAATACCTACCTTGCTGCACAGTAGATGAGTGGCAAGAAGAATCCTTTCTGAACGCCAACAATCAGCCTGGAATTATAGTGAGTTTTTTCAAGGTATCTTTTTGATTTAAAATAACTCTGAGTATATCTAACTCTTTGCCTAGAACAGATCCTTGATCCCTTTTAGTGTGCTCTACATTGAGGCTGAGCAAACGTAAACAGCCAAAGAAATACCTAGATGGCACAGCACCTTCATGTCTGTAAGCATTCCTGGGGCACAGGCAGAGAGACCTTCTGTCCCAGGCTGTCAAAATAGCTCTTTGAGCTATGGGCAGGCAGTCATTACCTGAAGCCACAGTGGGATACCTCTGAATTAGGGCAGGAGCCTGTCCTAGACCTGGTGTGGCCCTAGGAACGAAGAGATGCAGAGCACCTTCTTAGCATCACTTCTACCCCAGTGGTGCCAGATACCTCTGTCCAAGCTGGTGATCCCTTTAGTGTATTTGGCCATGATTTTTTTTTTTCTCTTTTGTTACCCAATAGCAGCAAAATTCTTCCTAAATATCCCTCCTTTCAAATTTTGATGAAGGTTCCTGTGCTTTGACATTAAACAACAATGTAAAAGGGAGATCCTGCTAAATGTGTCATCCTTGTTTAAATGTTTCCATGTCCTTCCTTAAATCTCCTCCATTCCTGGTGCCAGAATTTTAGCTGTGACGCATGAAACGTATCGCACTTCCAGCTGCACCAGTATGCCAAGAAAGGTGTCTGGGGAGTAGGAGTGTCCTAACTATCTTCCACAGGAACTGTTCACCACATAACCTTTTGAACTGCCGCCCTGGCCTTTTGCTTGCTAACTAGCTTGCAGTCAACACCTGGGGTCTCTGTGCTTCTAGTGCCTTTAAATGAGCTCATATCCTCAACCCAAGAGTGTTTCTCATTTCCTTCATGTAGTACAATAGCTTTTGCATCCCACAGCCAGTTGGTTCCAAACTCTCCAGGCACCTCCTCAGTATCAGCAGATAGAAGGACAGTGATTTTCACAGAGACTTTTGGAAAAGCAGAACAGGGAAGTGGGGACCAAGAACACATGGAGTCTGTTGCATCCTTTTAGCACATGCTTTAAGGCAGCTATCTATAGTTCAAAGAGCTGGTGATGGCAGCCAATAGCCCTTTCCAGTACTGGAGTCACAGCTCTGCTTGTTGCAGTACAAAATATGGATGCACTAAGCAGCTCATCTCTCAAGACAGGGGAAAAAGTACAAATGGTGGATCTGGAAGAGGAAGAGAAGGGCAAAGAAGCACACTGGTAATTCCTGGTATGAGGAAAAGGAATAGGGAACCCTAGAAGAGGAGAGAATATAACTTTATGCAGCTTTTATGCTTGGATTTTGAAAGAGGAGAAGAAGGAGCAGAACGGTGAAAGGAGGCTGTCTAGAATACAGCAGCTGGAAGAACAACGTGCAGGGAACTTGTAGACAGCAAAGGAGAAAGGCAAAGGCTCCTCATGGTGCCAGGACCTTCTGCTACTCTACTGAGAAAGTGTATTACCCTACTTGTTCTGAGACTTCTTCCTATTCTGTCTTCTAACGATGTAGGCTCTTAAGCCTGTTTTGATGGGGTGAGGGGAGGTATTTTTCAGAAGAAGCTTCCTTTAATGACAATAAACTTGTGTCCAAGTCCAGAAATCCAAGTCTGTGGTTGTGTGCCAGGACATCGGCTAGCTCTCATTTCTCACGTACCCTCGTGCTATATGACAGACAGTGTCATGTGCTGAAAAGGGTTACTGCAAAATGTGTCTTGCAGTGAAGGATCTTGTGTTTACTTGGCAGGAGAAGGCAGTCTGTAGTTGGTAAGCTTGCCTTCTTTGCAAGAGCAAACCCATTTTCGTGGTGGCTGCATTTGGGGAAAGAGTAAATTTCTGGATGCTCTTGGGGACTCCCAAGTTTTCACCTTAGACCTTTGCTTCTCATACTCTAGTGAGGAGGCAAGAAAGTCTAGAAGCTTTCTTAGGTTCAGCCTGCTTAAAATCACAGTTTACAAAAACAAGTATAAAAATAATTTTAAACACAATGTTTTAAAGCCAATTTAAAAGCAGTTCAAGATTTTGGATAATTCTGTTTCTTAGGAGTCCAAGTCAAGACCTTACAAAGGGACCCAGTTTTTCAAGGAGGGATGCTCAGCATTTTCAGGAAACCATGCCCTTTTAAACTGTCATCTCAGTTATACTAGGACTGTGTTTGGTCCTTTGTAAGACAATGTGTAACCATCAGAGTGAATGGAGTTGCAGTTGCTTGTGCACAATACAAATTTTACGTGATGAGCAGGAGTGTCACAGCCACCGTTTTTCCCAGCAAAATGAACTGGATGTACTTGTGGTTATTTTTTTCTCCCCAAAACTCATAAACAGAGGTGGTGGTCCTATGCATTCCCTTCTGATGAATTATTTCCCCCTTATTAAACAAACTAAAGAATGTTGTAACTTCTTAATAGTAAGAAAACTTGTCTCCTGTACACGGAGGTTGTTGAATGACTTCTTGCCTTCATCTTAAATAGAGGGGCAAAAGACAGGTCACAATACTTCTTTCAACCCATGCTGTTGACTGCATTATTGAGGAGGAGACACTGATGCCAGGGTCAGCTTTTTCTTGAAGTGGACTTTTTTAGCCCCACGTCCTAACTCTTCTGGCATAGAAAAGTGAGCATTGACTCTTTCAGATAGTTATTCTAACACAAAAGCATTGTTTCTCATCTCTCAAGGAGTGGTTCAGACCCTCTCCATGAACGACTAACCTATCAGGAAGAAAGGATACAGTTCCCTCCTGGTCTGTTTTGTTGAATTTGTGCATGGAAGGAGCCACTAAGCACCCAAAGCTCTTGCAAAGGAGGTCGTGGGACATGTAGGCTGGATGAGAGAAGCTGGGGAGAGAGGAGATGGGTCATAGCAAGAAGGAAGGGGGGATGAGAGTAGTGGTAACTTGAGGTTGCTTCAGCTGCTTGTGGAATTGGCATCTTAGGACTTCACAGCCTTGCTGTAGTTTTCACTGGCTGTCCTAGAGCTTCCCTCTCTCCTCTGCTTATAACTTCTGCTTGTTTCTGTCCTCCTGCTTACCTATGCCAGAGCAAAATCTACATGTACATATCAGCACAGACTTTAGGATATTAGGAAAGATCCTGCATTCACACCCCACACACCCCCCTTGCTTAATGCAGTGGTTGATCCTATTACTAAGATTTTGCAGAAATAATGAAAGATTTTGGAGGCTTCTATTTGCATTGCCAAGGTCTTTTCAAAGGAATTTGTAGTTATTGTAATTAGTGTTGTCTTCTTTCAGAAAAGTGAGCTGCTTGAGCTAAAATCATGTTTCCTTTTCATAGTTTTGGGTTAAAAGGCTAAACTGTTTTTTATTGAGTTTTACTATCTAGTGCCTTTTTGATTACAGGTGACACTTAAGGGTAACACTTCCTATCTGCTGAGGATTAGGACAAGACTTAAATATCTTAAAGTAAAAAATCTTAAAGTATGGACATACTGTTTAATTTAGTTGTCATGTAAGCCTGTTGTTGATTTGCAGCTTGGCTTGAATGTCACCCTCAGCCTTGACACTGTAAGCAATGTGGAAGTTATGTGAGACTAGAATAATTCAGAGCCACGAGGAAAAAAAGATATCTGAATACTAAATTTATTTCACTGTGATAGCACATCTAGCCATTTTGACCTGGAGTATGTGTTGACAAATCACTGGTTGAAAGCCTTTCTACATCTTTTTGCTCCTGTGTCATCTGGTTTATTGCATGAGAGTATGCATATATCTCTGCTTATCTTTACAGAAAGTTTTGACAGGAGTAGACAACCTGCAGCAAGTGAAGGCCCTGGAGATGCAAGTAGATACAAGAGAGAAGAGCTTGGGGAACTTTGGTAAGAAAACACTTTATCGTCTGCTCACTGTTTCAAATTTTCCTTTATCGTGTCTTGAAGCAGGACTGGGGACTTGGAAACCAACAGCCAGTGTAAAGTATTGTCCTGCTCAAGAGCTCTTGAAACATAATCTCCCTGGTACCTCACACTCCTTGATCTCTGTTTTCTTCTGTAAGGCTCTAAACAGGCCTGAAAACTATGGCAATGGGATGAGTGACACCACTTCTGTCTAAAGCCAATTAGTTTGAACAAACTCCTCTTGAATGACATGCCTCTAGGCCCTAAATGAGCATTTACTGATTACCTTGCCCTCTAGAGTACTTGGCGCTACTCTAGCAAAACAGTAGCCAAAGTTCAGTTTCTCTCCACTCTAAGATTTCCCTGTGGCTGAGAAATCACTAGTGCTATCAGGCTGCTCATGCTGCCAGCAGCCAGTCTTTGCATCCTGTACTGCCTCATTGAGCTGAATGATGTGCTGGTGGAAGGTCCTATAGATAAGTCATTTTGATGAGCCCCAAACAGCCCTAATGCATGTGATTCATTTCCATGTCATCATCACTGCACTGGGAAAATAAGGAAGTACCAAAGGAATTCCCTCTGTAGCAGAGTTAACACTGAGAATACGAAACCTTCCTTTTTTCCAGTACTGGCATTCATTTTCTGTGATGTGGATTCCCACCACAACCAAGTCCATCTTCTGCTATGTTGAAGCTGAGTAACTATTACAGGGTAATAGTGTCTGTGCCAAAAGGAGTCACATACCCAAAAGTGGGTGCTGGTATTTTCAGCCAAGCAGTTCATTTTCATGTGCAAGTGACTATAATGTTAACAGCCAGTTAGCTTTAGTGGGTCTTTTGATCTCAATTTGTCAAGAATGGTTAAGCAAGTACAGTGAAGGGGGGGTTGTCTTGAATTATATAGCCACTTTGTATTGGTTATACCGTTTATTTTGTAAGTAGGTCTCTTTCTGATAGGTATCTGATAATTTAAGGTAAATTACATCCATTTATTTCAGAGATCATAATCCATTCAGTCACATTTCCTCTAGTTGATAAGAAAATCTCATTATGCCATTTCTACAATGCTTGAAAGTGGTGCTCCCATTCCTATGCCATTTTACATTAGCTGTGATAAGCTAGCAAAATGTTTCACCTTTTTCACTCTGTACTTTCTTTTCCATTACTGAAATAAATCCCTTTCTGCTCCCCATGGTTAGGCTTTTGCAACTTTTACAAAATACAGAGCACTATTCCCATGTTGCAAACAAGTTCCATCTTGTGTATGTCCCGCCGTTTGCACCAAGAGTTGGCCCTTGAGGGCTATAAAAACCAGCAGCTGCAGGTCCCCACTGCTTTTGAGAATAACAGAATATCAAGACAGCCCTGAATTTCCTTCTGTCCTTGTGTCTTTTTTTTAAAAGTACATTTCTGAATTTCCTCCGTGTGAAAATCTCTTTGCAAATGTCAGCAGGTGGCTAGGGCAGAAAGTTTGCCACTTAATGCTTCCAGTGCATGCATGTTTTTTTCAAGACAGCTGATTTTTAGGCACATGGAGTAAGGCCTAAATTTTGAGCGGTATCGCAGGGCAGTTTGCACCTTCAATGTGAATGGTATAAGCAAGACTGCTGTTGAAGGTGTCAGGCTCATTGCGTGCTCCTCGCTGGCTGCCTGCCCCTGAAAGTGTGTGCTGCTCACCTGGTCACAGGGGTCTGGATAAATAGCCTGAGGGAAGGAGTAGGGTAAGAACCAGACCAGCTGGAATGACAGAAGTTCCAGTGTGACAGAAGGAAAAGCTTTTCCACCATTAGGACAGTCGAGCAGTAGGAGTATCCAGAGAGGTTTTAGAGTCTCCATCCCTGGAGGTTTTCAAGACCTGGCTGGGTGAAGACCTGAGCACCCTGGTCTGATCTCAGAGAAGACCTGGCTCTGAGCAGGAGACTGGGCTTGACACCACCGGCTGTTCCATCCAGCCTGGACAGCTTTGCAATTTGATGTTTCTGTTTGCATTCCAAACCCGGCTAATTAGCTTTTTTTATAGCCATATTGAATCACTTAACCTTGCTCTCACTGTTTTCCTCAGTTGCAGAAGGTGGGTAAGATCATCCTTATCTTCAAGGAATTACTTGTTCGGATGATTAGTTCGCACTCAGTGAACAATATTGTTTTAACTTTTTATGTGTAAAGAAAAAATAGGCTGTACAAGCTCTTAAATGGCCAGGTAAAAGAGTTGCAAGTTACTAGACTGCACATAACTCTGGGTCACCTGGAACCTTGCAGCACTCGAATACCAAATTTGCACTGCAATTTCCACTTGAGAAACTTTTCAATGTTTGCAGCCATACACAGACTGTAACACAAACACTGAGGGCCTACATCTCCTTTAGCAAGATTTCCAGAATGATTTAAAACATGTTGTTCGAGTTTTTCTTAGGAGCATTCCACTTTGGGATGTGCTAAACTTTAAAGCACCATCCTGCTAACCTTTCCCAGTTTGTCAGGTCAACCTCCACACAATGGCGTGACATGGTGGGGGAGAACAGTTAGGTTTCTTAGGGACAGGGTGTGGGCTAAAACACGAAAAGACCAATTTTAAAATATTTTCATGTGATCAGTTTTAAAATTAAGGAAAGGCTTCATGCCAGAGCTTGAATCTGAGTCTTAGCAGGGCTCAGGGTAATTGCTGTTTGTTTTCAGGGCACCTTACTGAGTAACAGGCAAAACACTGAACTGCACTGCCAAGTCTTGTATCCAGCTCTGCAGGTCTTGGATTTGACTTCTGTGCTCTTCAGCTGCATGTAGGCTTCAGTTCATACTCAAAAAGATGGACTATTTCCTTTTCATTAGCTTACGCCTTCGGTTTTGATCGCTGACAGATCTGGGACCATGTTCCATGACCGGCTCATAGAAATTTCTGTTGAAAGTAATGGTGGGATAGAGTCATTTAAGACACTACATAGTTCTCTTATTTCTAAGTGATTTTAATAGCTACAAATCAAGTTACCCACAGTGCTGTTCGCTGGTACTTATTGAATTGTTCCCTGCTGGTGGCCAGGCTAAGCTGATTATGCGTCTGGAGACTGCCGCTTCCTTCGCACACATTTTATCAAGGAAAAGCTCTGCTAAATGTTCGGAAATAGGGACACGTTATTTTTCAGATAGGGTCATCATCTCTCTTTCCTCTTGCTGTATTTGTCAGTATTCCTCCTGCGAAGCTGGGAGACAATTGTCGGCAGCCAGCATCACAGTGGCAGGTGCTTGCATGGTCAGGAAGACAGTG
The DNA here is from genome assembly GCA_013401275.1 of Pandion haliaetus. Classification (NCBI taxonomy): domain Eukaryota; kingdom Metazoa; phylum Chordata; class Aves; order Accipitriformes; family Pandionidae; genus Pandion; species Pandion haliaetus. The sequence goes on along the minus strand of VYZV01001519.1, from coordinate 45,342 downwards.
TGGAGGCTGGAGGCATGAGTCCAGCATGCGCGTCCCTGCCCATGCTGGTCTGGGTTTAGCTGGTACTGACAAGCCTTGCTGAGAAGGTGCCACAGCACCTGCTGCAGCAGGGCTTGGGCAGGGTCTCTGGGAGTCACAAGTACGTACTGGAGCAGCGAGCTTATGTTAAACCCTGCACTGATGTGGTTTTTTGTGAGATTCTCACCTCAGGTAGCTAGACTGCAGCTACCTTAGGTTTGCCTGCAAGTGCTGTGGTCTTATCTCCAGTTGTGTTGCCCAATTCACCCCAGAAATGTGCAAAAAATGCACATTTAGAACACACATGGAAATAATATCAAGGTGATGTATCTTGATCAAACACAGCTTCAGTGAATTAAATAGCCTGCTTAATTTACATATCGGGTTGCTCTTGCTAGAAGAGTGCAGCCTGTGTTCACGTGCCTGTTTTGTACTGTTGGATCAGCAGAATACATAGGTTGCCTGATGCTAATGCAAGTATTTGTCAGTAATTTCTTTCATGTATGTTTTTCACTAGTCCATATTGCAGAAGGTGTAAGAAGTCAAGTCAGGATGATTTTTTGTTAACAACAGAAAAACAAGATATATGATGCTACCTCAAGAATACATCATAATGTAAATTGTTATAGGTGTTGTAGCTTGTAGAATATAATAAAGACAGCATCTTGCCGGTCTTCTTACTCCTAGTCAGTTATCTAAATGTCACTTGCTGTACCAAAACAGCTCAGAAAGACATCTGCATTGCTACCCTGCTTGTGAAATGCAGCACTTGAGGCAATGTTGTTGAGTGTGCATGTATCACTTTTATTCACCTACTTTACACTGTGATTTCTTTCTGCTCTTCATTTAGTTTTGTTCCACTGGAATAGTACAGTAGAGTAGTTTAACACTAGTACATTGCTGGTGGTTAGTCATTTCAGAGCCATATAACAAAAAGGGTATTTAGTGAAAGGGAATCATAGGCAGATGAGATGACATTGCTTGCCATGCTGAATTCTCAGCTTGTACTGTGGTCATCAGCATTTTGCTGGACCATTCTTGTTTTTAAAAATCAAACTTACACAGTATGAAGGCAGTTTCAGGATGAGGAATATATTGTTTGTACTTTTGTCGTGGTTTCGGTTTCAGCCCAGCCGGTAACAAAGCACCATGCAGCCGCTCACTCACCCCCCACCCCCGCCCCTGGCCACGTTGGGATGAGGAGAAAATACAAAGGCAGGCTTGTGCGTCGAGACAAGGACTGGGAGGGATCGCTCCCCACTTACGGTCATGGGCAAAAGACAGGCTCAACTTGGGGAAGAAACAAAATCAATTTACTTTACTACAAATCAAATCAAAACAAGGATATTAGGAAGGAAAACCAAACATCAGAACACCTTCCCCCCACCCTTCCCGCCTTCTCGGTGCAACTCCACTCCCAGTTCTCTCTCCTTCCTCCTCCCCCCCGGTGGCACAGGGGGTTGGGGGATGGGGTCAGCTCGCCAGACATTGTCTCTGCCGCTCCTTCCTCCTCAGGGGGAGGATTCCTCACTCATCCCCTGCTCCACCGTGGGGTCCCTCCCACGGGAGACAGTCCTTCACGAACCTCTCCAACGTGGTTCCTTTCCACGGGCTGCAGTTCCTCACAAACTTCCCTGCCATGGGTCCTTTCCACGGGCTTCAGTTCTTCCAGAACTTCCCTGGCGCGGGTCCTTTCCGCGGGCTGCTCTTCAGTCTCACACTGCTCCAGCGCAGTTTTTACCATGGAGTTACGGCCATCTTCGGAAGCCTCCGCTCCACCGTTCACCCCCATGGGCTGCAGGGGGACAGCCTGCCGTCTCACTATGGGCTGCAGGGCCATCAGCCTCCTCAGGCACCCCTCCTCCCCCTCCTTCTTCACTGACCTCAGTATCGGCAGAGGTGTTCCTCTCATGTTCCCACCCCCACACTGCCGGTTCCCCTTCTTAAATATGTTCTCCCAGAGGCGCTACCACCGTCACTGATGGCATCGGCCTGCGCCAGAGGTGGGTCCGACTTTTTGGAGCCGGGGGAGCTTCCAGCAGCTTCTTACAGGAGCCACCTCTGCAGCCCCCTCCCCAACTACCAAAGAAAACCACGCCATGCAAACCCATAACAACTTTAAAAAATAATATTAGAAGTTAATATTGTTGATATTTTAGAGTATTTTTATGTTAATATAAGAATAAATTGCGTCCTTGCTCTCAGTAAAGATGCCATGACGGTTAAAATGAAGAAAATAGAAGTATGTTGTTACATTTGGATAGATCTCTTATTGTTTCCTCTTCATTTTACAATTTTCTCTTCTTAACTTAATCTTCCAGTCTCTAACCTATATATAAGGAATTGGGACTATAAAAACCAGTAAAATCAAATGGACAATGAATTCTTAGCACCAGAGAACAATTACATATTGAACATAAAACTTAAAGGAGGGAAGAACCTGCAGAATTAGAGAAATATATTGCAAAAGTCTTGTTGGCAGAATTTTGCACCACTGCACATGGTATACTTTTATTTCAGTCTAGTAAACAGCACATTAGAGCTTAACATTCTACAAGTTCCCAGGGGTAGATTGTGCCAAAACACAATAAAATGTCTGAGATGGAGGATCAGGTTACAATAATGGAATAACCAGATGTTAAAATTTTATCGCCAGCCTGTCACTCTGCCTCTTTGAACCCTCTAATAGTTGTTTTTTTCCTGATCCAACCCTAAATGCATTCAGTGCAAAGCTTTTTCTTGAGCACATCTCTCCAATTCTCTTGAGCCGGTCTTCTTGACTACTCACTCAAACCTTCTGCTTAACACTTTTGCTTAAAACCCATTTGCTTTGTCATGCTTTGCATAGCCTTTGCTTGCTAACCCTTTAACCTCTCTGGTTGAATGCATGGCAAGGCTGCTGTGCTGGGACTGCATCCTTCTTGTTCTTTCCTTTAACACTTTGGGGGAAGTCATTAAATCTCTCTATGCTTCAGGTTTCTTATTAGAAACATGATAGCAGGGTTTTTTTAATCTAGATTTTGATTTTTTTTCTGTGGGACTTTTCTTAGTGCATGGATTATACCTGAGGAATTCTTTGCTCAGTAGCTAGTATGACTGCTGCGAATAATTAACACAGATCCTAGTATCTCCTCTGTTAGGACTCCAAACTATTTTGTTGCCATACTTTATAAAATTTGTTTGATGTGACAAAGTATGCCCTGCAGGGTGAGGATGGTGTGTTACAATTTGTACTACATTTTTTATGGATTATGGAAAATTATTAAAAAATCAGGCTAAAAAATTGCACAATGTGTTTTGAATTTTTAATATTTTCTAAAGAGCTTTGCAAAGACATGAAGTTAAATATTTGCAGTATAGCATGAAGATCAATATGTGTATTATAATCACTCCCAAATAGCATTAGATGTAGGTAATGCTTCTACTGAAACATGATTTATTGGAAAGTTTTTGCCATAAATGCCCTTGTTCTGTTTGGGGAAATGGGATGAACAACATGACCTCCTTTGTTTGCTTTTGAGGTTCCACTCCCTTTTTCTTTTTTTTTTTTTTTNTTTTTTTTTTTTTTTTTTTTTCTTTTGATACTTTGCAAAGAACTGGAATGATGTCCTTCTGGACACTGCTAAATCACTCTTGCCAGAGAGAGGTTACTCAGAGGACTCATGAAAATATTTGCTGAGAACAGATTTTAATGTTTTAGCAATGATCCAGTTTGTCTAAAATTGTTATCACCTGTACATGGGTGCATGTTATACTGGAGGATGCTCGCCAGCCATGGGTAAACTCTGCTAGTGGGAATGGGTAAAAGCTTGCTGTTGTCAATAGCAAATGTTTCCTGGGACTTGAGCTTATATCCAAATTATTCTGTAGCTTGGAGAAATTTGGTCTATTATTTTGGTTTAGAGATATCTGTAGAAGCAACCAAAAAGGCAAATGTCTCTTGGGAATAGAAAAAAGCATTAATCAAAGTAGTAACAACAGAATACTGAGGTTTTCATAGATATGAAACTTGTACAATTGAACAGTAAACAGTGGATCACATCCAGAAAATTAAAAAGAGAAGGCAATGCTTAGCAAAACATAAGTAGCGTTTTGGGGACCTCTGAACTATAAAAGATGGTGTTGTGATGTGGGAAATTATGCTTCTGTTGTTTGACTCAAAATTACATTTTGAAGAAGTGTTACTTAGCTGTGTATCCCATAAGTTGATCACTACTTGCCATTCAATAGGTAGAAAAAGATATTTGGGGAGAGAAGCAAGAGCATTATGTAGATAGAAATCAGAGGTCATGCAATGCTATACTCTAAAGCATCCCTTACCTCTTCAGAGTATCACTCAGTTAATAGTCAGTAAGGGTTGAGAATCAGACCAAAGAAAACAGTCAACCCTCGAGCCAGTTTCTGTTGTC
>VYZV01001519.1:25519-39724 GCA_013401275.1 Pandion haliaetus | reverse complement strand
TTTGATCTTATTTTCCCTTGTTCTGGTGATGAGATGAAGTATTTGCAGTCTAAATTTTTTTTCCAACTTCTAGTCCATCACACGGAAAAGTGGTGATTCTGTATTGCTGCAATTATTTTAATGGCAACCAATCACTGTCATAAGCATGAAATTGCTCCATTGTTGCAATGGAGGAGTAAGTAGTGGGTGAAAAAAAATTATATTTTTGACAATATCAAAAGACATTTTATTATATTAAAAAGAAAAAAAAATTAAACGGGGGGGGTGTTCGTCAAAAATCAATATTCTCTTAAAATGTGTCAATGGAAAATGTTTTGACCAGTTCTGTTGGTATTGAATACAGGATGCAGTTCAGGAAAACTAAATTGTTAATTTTTTTGACTTAGGGCTTTATTAGGTTTTTGCACATCCCTTTGTATTCTGAGACTTCTGTCATGAAAAGTTTTTGGCAAACCATTTTCTGTGACCTGACATCCTTGTGGTCTTTGATGCAGGTAATGTTTGCTCTCGAGTTTTGATTTGATCAACTATAATGTAAACAAACATGTTTTGGCTTGGATATCAAGTCTAATATTGTGATGCTTCCCAGGCACACAAACCCCAAGAGAAGCTACCTGCTCCTCCTTTAAATAAGTGTGCTTTCTGTGTGCCAGTTAAATGCAATTGTCAGGGAATAGGTAAAGGAAGAAGAGCCTGTTAGCTCTCCCAGACCAGAACTCAGTCAGTGTAGTACAGCAGTAGCTTTCCTTTATTAATTCCCATTTTGACAATCTGTCATTGATAAACACAGATCACTTAAGGGCACAGCCCATGCAAGCACAGCCTGGGTACTTGAACTTTATTTTTGGATGTCTGCATCATGTCAATTTAATGCCCATTAAAGCAACGTTGTTGTCATGGCAGTAGCTACAGCTAATGTAACATAGCTGCTTCCATGTTAGGAGGCTGTTGCCATTTACTCAAAAATGTTTAAAAATCTTATTTCCGAATTTAACTTGCTGATGTTTGAATTTTGTCCATAAAGTGGCTGTTTTGTTATATTCGACCAAACCCTTGCAACTGAGGTTCTTGAGGAAGATAGAAAAAATGTTCTTCCATCTCACTAAAAGTAATTCCCACAGACTTTCTCAGCCATAAGGTTAGAATCATTGTGGTTGTAATTTTAAAATGGGCAGCAGATAACAGGAAATGTCTCAAAAGGACAGACTGAAGGTTGGTTTGATTACTGAAAAGAAGGTAAGGAGAGAAAAGCAAGCAAAAGATAGAGGGTGTTTAATATATACTTGGGATGTTAAAAGCAGACATTCTTTTCGTGCTATATTACGTGAAAAAAATGTATTATGGTGAATCGTTATGAACAAAAGACTGCCAGGGTGTATGCATGAGTGGGTAATAAGATGGGAAACTTGCTTTTTGTCACTTTATTTTTGTTTTGTTCTGTCTTGCAGAGTAGAATTTCCTAATTATTTTAAGATTAAATGGAATTAAAATATCTTTTTTCAGTTTGAAAATAGGAGAAGAATTCTCTTGATACTAAACTGTGTATAGGGAGATGTCAAAATAAGAATTTATGATCCTGACTTTAGTTACTGATATTTTTAAAATGTTTACTCCTGTCAACCTCACATAGGAACTTAAGTTGTGAGGATGCTGAGGTGTGCGTTGCCATTTGCCATTCAATAGAAATCAAAGGAGGGATGTTCTGGGAGTGAGGAATCAATCGTGTATTACCATTTTCTATGGGAGAGCAAGGCTTGCTAGGTCGGTGAGTTTGGATATTGGTTTTTCCTGGTAGTTCCTGAAGGATTTCTGATTCCTTTGATGGGGAATGTGGTTGAGCTACTTTAGTTGTAAACTCATGGTCCCTCCCCAACCTTCCTAAAGCTTACTTTTGCATACTTGAAACTTTGAAAGGCTATATATAAGTGCAGGATATCATTATCAACTATTTATTTTAATCCATAAGGAAAATGCATTCAAGTGTATTTGCAGATAATCCATCTTGGTGGTTGAAAGGAAATTTCTTTTTTGGCAGTTTCTGGATTTTAGTTTTCTACTGGCCCTTTGCTAAAGGGGAATGGCTCTGGAAAATCCAGTGAACTGTGGAAAGAAATTAGTTCAGATTGTTGTTAATTTTCTAAATCACACCAGTTTTATGAGGCCCTTGTTTGGTGACCTTTGCCCATCTGCTAGCAGCTAAGAAATTTAGATTTATAAACCAAAAATTGAGGATGAAATGTGGAGCCTATTCTGAAGAGTGCCTGTTAAAAACTGCGCTTTTTTTGTGATGACACAAGGTCCTCGTCTTTGTAATGTTTCCAGTAAAAGAACTGTATTTCAAGGTCAATGAATTACTACTTCTGCTTTGGCATGTAGCTTATGTATTTTTTTATCAGATTGTTTTTATTCTCAATTTAGGGATGAATGAAAAGTTCTGTTTAAAAATGTTAGATAGCTATCTTTAAGAAAGGGCTTTTAAATCAGATAGGGGAATCTCAGGAACTGGTTCCCATAAGTTTATAGCAGAAGCTGTTTCACCAGCTGAAGTTCATTTCCTCCCATTCAGCCCTATGCATTGTAGCCAGCAGAAGACTGGTCTGCTCCCAGGGCTACTTAAGCAACTGGTTGTAACAGAGAGAGGTTACTATATTTTAAGCGAGATGAAATGCAGAGACTGCAGAATGAGGGGACGGAAGTAAGTATGAGAGAGATAGGAAAAAAGGAAAGCGGATTTCCTTCATCCAGATAGAGTTAACATTTCTTTGCTGCAGTCTGCATTGCGTGCAGTTCTCAAATTGCTCTTGCCCTATCGCAGAAGAGTCCCCCAGAACAAGAGGACAGTAATTCTGGTCCATCTGGGTCAGTAAAGTTGTCATGGGAGAGTGGAAATGAGTCAGGTGTCCTGAAGGTTCAAATGAGCAAGGTGCAGAGTACATTGAAATTCAACAATTCTCGTACCTTTATGAGTCTTAGGATAGATTTTTTTTTAAAATTACTTACTTTTTTTTAACACCAGCTCCTGGGGACAAGACTGGCTACACAGGAATCTCTGCGTTCACTTTTTGAAAATTTTCAAGCCCTCTTGAATGTGAAAAAATAACTCAAAATGTGAGCCAAGTGATTTGAGTAAGGCTTTTGCTGATCATTTCATGACTTTAAGAAACCAGAGCCAAACTAATTTTTTCTTTATTGAGGGCAAAGGCTTTAAACCAATGTTTTAAAATATTTTTGAGACCTGAATCAGGATCTTTAGGAATTTGAACTTAGCAGTATTATTCCTTGGTAGTTCTCCAAAAAAGAGTTTAAGCAAATGATCACCTCTCAAAGTCACAAGAAGTTTGACTTCAGTGGAACTGCTCGCAAGCTAGGAATTGAACATTAGTCCAAGTGCTTTGCTAGATCTGGACCAAGTAACACCATCTTGTATAAGACTGAGCTGTCACACTGATCAGCCCAAAATTTGATGCATTGCTGATTGTGTGTGTCTGGGCACCCACTGTTTGCTGGATAGTTTTCTCTCAAACAGAAGAAATTTAGGGGCATCATTCCCCTAAATTTCTTTTTTCCTTGTCATTTTTACTTACTCCTTTCCTTGCTCTTTTTTTTTTCTCCAGTTTGCTTTTTCTTCTGCCTGTCATTTCTAATTTTTTGCAGTTACTGGATTACTACATCTGATGCATGTAACATAGGTACTACATGTAAATGCAAAGAGTTCTGTACAACAAGGCTCAGTGTTACTCTTATGATAGATAAAATCCCCAAATATTTTCTAAAATCAATTCAGTTACTTAGTTTGCATTAAAGATGCAAATGTTTGTCAACAGATGATTTGTTTGTATTACAGTAGTTGCTTACAGTGTTTAATGAGGGATCAGGGTGTTCTTGCTCTAGGTTGTACTTACACATGCAGTCAGAGAACCACTGCTCTGATTTGGTCGGGGTGAATCTCTTCATGTCCATATTTCAGTGCCCAGAGCATCACTGTTTACTTTAACATTTGCTTTTCTGGATGGGGAAAGCATTTAATTTCAAATGCAAGCTAGTTTCTTTAGGAAGTGTTTCTGTTGTTTCTTTTGTGTAGCCAGTCTGAAAGTCCTTCAGTGGCTAAGGTTGCTATGAAGTCTATCTTAAGAACATGTTCTTCGAGGGCTTTGGGTGCTTGCCAGGAGCTAGAAAAGCATTTGAGTTAAATCTTAATCTCTGTATTAATGAGTCTTCTCTGTATCAATGCCTGCAAATCCCTGGGAATATTACAAACCTTGGCAAAATTGCTGTGACCTCAGGTTTTATTTACATTGACAGTTTTAAGGACATTCATATTGTTGATAAAAGGTAATGATTTTGGGACAGAAATACAGCTACTTTTAGTCAAGTGAATTATTTTCAGTAAAGTACAATCGGCCTGTCTGCATTAGGCTCTAGGGAAATTTGATTGCTTTGACCATTTACCTGTTCTGGGTAGACCTCTCTGAGATGCCTAGCTTTCCCTTGACTAGTAAGGTAATGTAATGCTTCTGTCTTTTCTTGGTTTAATTTTATGAGGTCAGGTGCCCAAAGTAGAGAGTGTGAATATCTTTATGACCTTAGATATCAGGGAGTCTGATGGGCTGATTCACCAGCAAGTGAAGCTGAACTTGTTTTCTGTACAAATGCACTATTGTGGTTCTGGAGCTCGGGCTCCATTCTGCAGCAAGCATGGAGGACATCAAAACAAGTTCATGGCCTTGCAGTGTCTTCCCATGGTTCTTGCCTTCAACACTACGTTTTATGCAGCCTTCCCTAGCTGAAGTTCCACATGCCAGCTATTTCAGGCTCTCGGGTACAGAGCGTACCTCTAAGGAACAGGGTTATGAGGCAGGTCCTACCATTACAGCTCCAAGTTTAAAAGTCTCCTGGTCATGACAGGGTCAGTGAGGAGGGTCTAGTGCATTCATCTCATCTTAGACCAAGCAGAGAAAATCTGCTCTCATTGTCACCTGATCAGTTCCACGGAGGTAGGTTTCTTTCCCCAGGGGCACCGCTATCATGTTTCTATTTTGTGATTCAAGCTGCAGTACAATACAGTGCATGAAAACCATAAGAGGATCATCAGAGACCACAACACTTTTTGCAGCGTGAACGTGGCTAGTGAAATAGCAAAGTAAATAAATGATAGATAATGCGTGCAGCAAGTCTGCCAGTAAACACCTGCAAGGTAAGGTAAGCCCATCATTTAATAAATAATTGTGCCCCTTCTCTGCCCACCATCTGGTAAAAAGTGGCCTTTCCTTTCAGGATGTTTTCTCATGCCATGCACCCATCTTCTTCTCACCATCAGCTTCTCTTTACTGCTGCCTCAGCCATTACCCTGCTAACGTAGCTCTGTTGAACATTTGAGCAGTAAATACCTCTGCTGGAGCCTGGGCTTGTTGACACAAAGCCCTCAAACCTTTTCTATGTACAATTTTCTCTGGGGTCCAGCTTCACTTGGTATTGTCAAGCCAGGAGATGCAGCTCATCTCGAAGAGAGCAGTCCCTGAGCTGCTAATGTGCTGACAGTATGGTGTGTTCCAGGGGGTCAGGGGACTAGAGTGGAGATGGTGGACACTTCTCAGCTTTTCCCTTCTTGTGAGAAGGTCTGAGGACAGAGGCATCCTGCCTTTCTTCTCTGGCATTTGAGGGTAGACTGTTTGGTCCCATGGGAAGAATTCAGTCCTTACTCTTTGAAGGTCAGCAAGCACAAACAAGAGCATGCATCCACACCTGCAAAACCACATCTCTGTTTCACCCTCTGTACACCATTTCTCCTTTTCTTCCCTTCATCAAGAAAGCACATAGATAAAAGCTTTTGTCATTTCTAAAGGGAACCTCTGAAAATCTATATTAATCAGTGTTTTGGTCTTACAAATACTGTTCGCTTACAAGTAGTAATTACTTAAGATGTACCAATTGCTTTTAGTGAATGAGTAACCTTATGGGGGTCCACAAGCTCACCTGATTCCAGTCTCTGGGATTACAGGGGTAGCTTTACTCTTTGAACCAACTGGAGATAGCAGTGGCAATAACTAGAGGCTTTGTGGCTGACTACACTTTGGCTAGACTAGGCTGTGGCAAGACTAGGCTTTGTGGCTTGGCCACTGGACCAGGTCTTCAAAAATATGACTCAGTTCCTGGGTTAGCTGTTGTTTCTACAACATCCTGGGTTAGCTGTAGAAATTCATCGTATTTTCAATCTCAGTTGTTTACTTCATATATTACTCTGGGGCAGATGCAGTCTTTTGAATGAGTTGTGTACAAGGTTTTGCCTAGTGGGATTATGATCTCACTTACATGCTCTGGATGGCTACTGTAATATGATAGATAAAATTGTTGGTAATAACTAACTGATTTCTGCTAGCAAATAAGTACTTCCATGCCTGGCTATTAGGGTTTGCAGCTGCTCTGTTTCAGCTGCCAATGTCAGGGATCACTTATGAAAACTTACACCTAAATGTTCATTTTAGTGATGAGAAAGAATGGTTATAGTCATCATCTGAGAAAACCCAAAGAACTGGGTTGGGAAGCAGTAGTAATTAGCCCATTGCCAGTGGAGCTATCCAGCTGTGGAAGAGTTGTCTTCATGGAAATAGGTAGGAAAATAATCTTAGCTTTAGTTTAATGGGTTTGTAGGTTGTTTTGTTTCTCTCCTACAAGACAGTTGCTTGTCTGCAGCTTGTTTGGTTTTTCAATTGAAAATAATTGTATTCAGTGGGAAATTATGTTCTTGGAATGCAAGGTAAGTGCTGATTTTAAAACTGGGAGGGAGTGAGGTTGGAGAGGAAATTAAGCCATGTGGTTGTATTCATCATTTGGTAACTGCCAAGCAATATGAATAAACAATGAAGAAATAAATAGAATTTCAGTGTACAATCAGTTTTTATAATCTAATTTCTATAAATTATTCTCCACGCAGGAGTTGATTTAGTTGTTCTTATTTTCTGTGGACACATTACTGCACACAAAGGACCTGTTGCTATTTTTCCCCTAAAATACATGCACACTTCTTCTTCTCTAGATTTATTTCTGATTTGTCATTTGGCAAAGTTTTATCCTTCTATCCTGAGATCTTTACAGGGTGCATCAGGTCTCTCAGGGGTGGATCAATACCTGCAAAAAGAAATACAGAAATGCCTTCATGTTTTAGGAGATGAAGTTTGCAATTCCATCAGCAGGTATAATGCGAGAACAGTCTTCACCCTTTGCCTTAAGCTGCAGCGTGTGTTCTTCTCGTGGAGGTGAGAACCTGAACACAAAGGTATGGTAATGAAACTCACCACCCACTTTTGGTAACAAGTTTTATGAAGGTTTGCGTGTTTGTAAGACCATTTGTGGCACCTCCTGGTTTGAACTTCATCAGCCTCACAGTCCTACCACTGCACTTTCTACTGCTTCATCTTACCATAGGCAAGAACTTGCAGAGGTTTGGTTTACTCTGCTTATTGTGGTTTAGTTTATCTTGCCCTTATTTATAATTATAATAATTATGTCTATTAAGGTCCTACATACTTTTTTTTTTAAGTTCTTGCTCTCAGCATACCAAGGTAAATCCAGTTTTAAAAAGTAATGTTTGTTCCATAAGAACTTAAAGAAAAAAAAAATTTATTGCTACATGTTAAATTTTGACCCTAGAAATAGTAAGAATCAGTAGCATAAATTTTATCCTTTATAAAATAAACACATTAAAATATGGTTGCTAAATCATACTGGAGGATTTTAAAAGTATTTGAAAATCTGTTTATTTGTATAATGAGTCTTATTTTGTCACACTTATGTGTTTAAACAATACAGCCGCCATTGTCAAAAGGACCTTTGTCCTGGTTTCAGCTGGGATAGGTTAATTTTCTTTCTATTAGCTGGTACAGTGTTATGTCTTGGGTTCAGTATGAGAAGAATGTTGATAACACACTGATGTTTTCAGTTGTTGCTAAGTAGTGTTTAGTCTAAAGTCAAGGATTTTTCAGCTTCTCTTGCCCAGCCAGCAAGAAGGCTGGAGGGACACAAGAAGTTGGGAGGGGACACAGCCAGGACAGCTGACCCCAACTGGCCAAAGGGATATTCCATACCATGCGATGTCATGACCAGTATATAAAGTGGGGGGAGTTGGCCTGGACTGGGGACGTATCGCTGCTGAGGGACTAACTGAGCATCAGTTGGTGAGTGGTGAGCAACTGCATTGTACATCACTTGCTTTGTATATTCCAATTCTTTTATTATTATTGTAATTTTATTATTATTATCATTATTATTATTTTCTTCCTTTCTGTCCTATTAAACTGTCTTTATCTCAACCCACAAATTTTACTTTTTTCCGGATTGTCTCCTCCATCCCACTTGGTGGGGGGGGAGTGAGTGAGCGGCTGCATAGTGCTTAGTTGCCGGCTGGAGTTAAACCACGACAACTTTCTGTAAGGTTCATCTATGTAAATAAGCAAATTCTGTATGTTTTGAGTATTTGCTCTAATCTGCAATGTGCAATGATTCTTCCCACTACTTCAAGGTAAAAGTGCAGTTTTTTCTGAGTGGATTGTTGTTTTTTTTTCAAGAATCTCATTATTTTTTATTAAATAGTTTAGGTTAACTGGTATTTACTTTTAAACTCGCATTATAATCAGATGGAGTCATCTCTCTCTACCTTATACACTCATTAATACAATACCACTCATAGCCATCTTCACTGAGGTTTTTTTCCTTTTTGCATTCCCAAGCTAACTTAATGATGCAGAAGAAACATTAGTCTCAACACAGTTTGAAAGAAAACTGTATATCTATGTATTTGTGTCTTATGAAATACAGTAATTTCATTTCCTATCATCTGTACTTAACAGTGATACCAGATAGTTGTTTGTACAATGTATTTGAGTAAGCTTATGTAAAAATTGATAGGTATGTCAATTTGGAAACCTTTGTTTTTGCTGGAGAGATACAGAGAGCCACTGAAATTCATGGTGTGAGTGTCCACTTTTGAATAATGTGGCAGATAGTGGGTTATATGACTCTTCTGCAGCTGTTGTGGGGAATATTTTCTCTTACTTCATAGCCAATATCCAGCCAGCTCAAGTTAATATAATTGCTTTTCTCAAGATCAGTATTGATCATAGCCAATGAAGGGTTTTATCCCAACTCATGAGCTTGTTGGAAGTCTACATGATATGCATTTCTCTTGCACAAAGTCTGTGTACCATTTTGGTGAGACTGTTGGTAGTCTATAAAGGAACCATTGCAATTAGTTATTCCTGCAAAGGAACCATTGCAAATTAGTCTATAAAGGAACTGTTACTTGTGAGTGGCAACTACCATTGCCTCCAAAGCTAGGTCAACATGAGTGGGAGAATTTTGTGTGAGCTTCTCTGGAATCGTTTACACAGGCCTTTTGAGACTTGTGTTGGTCAGAGGGTGCTGGGGAGCTAGAACAATTAGTCTGCTCACGTATGATAAAGTCTCTCCATTGATCAGTGGAGCTGATCAGTGGCATCTCTGGCAGCTGAGAGCCCTTGTGAGGGTTTGCAGTTCTGCCGTAAGGCTCATCTTCATGACTGAGGACACATTACAACATCTACAGCTAAATCCCCCTGGAGTGGGAATTTGATTGAAAAACTCAAGGATGGGGTGTGGAATTTGCTATACATCCAGTTAGCAAACCTGCACCAGATTTGGGATGTCTTTGGTGTACTGTGAAATAAATGCTGAGGTTCTGTCTTGTAGTAACACCCTCAATATGGAAATCTATAAGGTCTCATCTGCCTCAGTAGTCAGGTTGATGGGCTCTGAGTTTCCCCAAACTTCTCTTCTGCATCTTGTTTGCTTGTTGTAAAAGAACATCTGGAGGCCAGTACAAGTAGAGAAAGTCCCCCTTGAAGCTATCAATTAAGGAAAAAGTCTTGACTCAGGACATACAGAGACAAGTCTGTCATGCCAAATCTGGGGTGAACATTAGAGGCTGAGAGAGAAAAGAAATTTGGAGGAAGTCAGCTGGCATTTGCCAGCTGTTCACATGCCCAAGTTGTACCTGTATCTGTTCCTTGCAAACTTCTGTATTTGTTCTGTTTTCTTACTGATTATATGCACAGATAGGAAGGAAAAGGTACAAAGAAGAAATGACCATCAGCCACAGGAGAAAATCATTAGTGTCATACAAATGTGCCAGATCTAAAGAATCTTGAGAACCTGCATTCCTGCAACTGTGCATTCAGACTAAATCACTTTAAATTATGTTTTCCTTCTAGGTTTTCATATCAACCCATTTCTGCAGTATTTCAAGTATTTTTTCCAATGGAAACTCTATAACCGTGACAAAAGTTGAATAACAAATCACAGCTGATCCAATTCTTTAGTTCTGTGTGGTCAATTAATCTAGAATTCCAGGTTTTCTGGTACTCAGGAAAAGGGGTTTGGGGGCTTTTTTTGTGGTGTGTGTCTTAACACCACTGAATCTGTCAGCTGATTTGGGTCTTTTTGCAGAATATTCCTTCTGCTTACCCTGCAGCATTAAAAGTTTCAAGGGTTGATTTTGAAGGATGAGATCTATATTAAATCAAAGTTGCAAAATATCTGTCTTATTCTGTCAAAGCTTAGACCTGGAACATACTATGAAACAGGCCACACAACATGTGGGAGACTTGAAAGTTATTCATGCAGGAAATTTTAAAGCGCTGTGGGATTCATTCCTTCAGTGTAAATAACTCATTCTGTAACCACAGTTTCATTATCCTTTATTTTTTCTATATGTAAACTTTCAACAATGAGAATGAACGATTTCCAAAGCTATAGGAACTGTCAGTAGCTCTGGGGCTAAATGGAGGGGCAATGGGTACGTGGGTGTGAGAGTTTTATTTACTGTGTGTCTCAACTTTATCCTATTTGAAAATTCACTTGCTTTTGTGGAAGATGTAATGCACCCAGTGAGACGCAGCATGGCATGTTGGGTTTCAACAGCATCTCTGGGGCGCAGCTTCATGCAGAGGGTGGGAGCTGGAGTAGGGTGGAAAAAAAAGATCAAGGGCTTGTCTTGGCCCACAGAAGCGCACTTTGGCAACCCCTCCTCATTTCAAATTGTGGGAGCTGAGTTAAAGCAACTGATCTTTCATTGTTAAAACACTACCAGTAACTGAGCTGACAAGCAGTTTTAATGATCGAAAGGAAATTAACACAAAATTATGTTATCGTTCCCACACATGCTGTATATTCGTGTGTTAGGGAATTGCTGTTCCTGACTGAGTACATCAATGTTGATGAAGCCCATTATTCTGCTTTAGGTTTTTTTGACAGCAACTAAAAATGAGAGCACTTGAAACTAAAGCTGTATTTCATGTGTATTAACTTTAACAGAAGTAAGCATCTGGGTTAACTTAAGCACGATTATGACTAGTTACAGAAGCATGTGTATCCGCACACAATTTTGTGTACAAATACCTCTCTCTTCTTGGTCTCTGGTTTAAATGAGGTATAATCTGACATGGAAAATAAAGTGCTTGCGAGTAGCATAGCACTTAGTGTAATATTGTGGTTGTACCAGTGAGTTCAATAAGGCAATGAGAAGCAACAATGATGAGTGAAAATGTTTTAAGTGAGGAATGGCCCAGAGATGTATCTTGTTGGGGTTGGCTTCTTCCTCTGTTGTCATCTTCTGTCTCCAGATGCCATCCTCGCCTGCTGGCACCGGAGGGGGGAGATATCGGCCCCACTGAAGGCAGGGGGAGATTTGGCATTGGTGTTAGTGGAACAAGGGTTTTTATGTGGTGTCTCTGGTTGAAGCATTGGTCACAGACATGTCCACAGCAGAACTCAAGTACTCTACCAGGACCACCAGCATGGTCTCTGGTTCCAGTCCTGGACAAAAAGCAAACTGCCTTGAGTGGTTTGTGTTTTTGACTGCTGTAGCCAGGTAGTCTCCTGTCCTTGTTTTTAGGCTTTTGCTTTAGAGAAAGTGCTGACCAAAAGCACATGGCTCCTAGATAATCACAGTTTGCTTTAGCAAGCCCACAAAAGCTGCAGCAGCTGTCTCTCACTTTGGCATAACGAAGCTGAGAAGGCAGAGTCACGGGCTGAACAAAATTTGAAACCCTGAATGCTCTCCCTGATTTACCCCTTGTGCAGCACTGGGAGAGCTGCATTTCCTCCCCAGAGATCCATTTTGCTGCCAGCAAAGAGTGCGGCAGAGATCCACAGGTAAAAAAAAAAATATGCCAGACCTTTGCCCTTTTCCAAACTTGAAACTTCAAACAGAAGCAATCAACCAACCAAAAAAAACCCAACCCTGGAATAAAATAGCAAAATCCTTTTGTTGGGAGAAATACTGCCAGTGGCATCAGCACTGCCCATTTGGAAAACAGCTCCTTATTCATGTTAAGGTTGCCTCAAAAAGATGGGTCAACAGAGACAACCCTACTGCAAAGACCTTTGGCAACAATAACTTTTCATTCATACAGAAATTCTTCATTTGCATGTAAAAGGGAGTTATGAAAACGGAATTTCATAGATGCGGTTGTTATTTAGAAAGACTTTGGTAGATGCATGCTTTCTGTTCAGCCAAAACCACGCTTACCTTCCTCTGATGTGTTTAAGCTTATGAGTTGAGAATTGCCTAGCAAAGTCTCTTTTTGCTTAGTTTTTGAAGTCTCCAACAACATGTCTCAACAGGGTTAGGAACCCTTACTGTGAAAAAGGTGCACAGTTCAGAAGGAAGAATGAGGCCAGACTTAGGTGCTACATTTCCATGGCATTTCAGCCTAAAAGTGGGCTTCTGGCAGCAAAAGATGGGGCATGATCCTTGTTATCTTACACTTTACGCAGTGGTTTACACTTGTGCAAGGGAGCATAGGATGCTGAAGGCAACCTGCATGCCATGGCTGTGTGAGGTGCAAGACACAGGAGACCCGAGCCAATGGTTTTCAGCATATTATTTCAATTTGGAGGAGTAAGTACAAAGCCAACCAAGGCTGCAATACTGCAAAGCAAGCCAGGTCTTCACATTCCTTGACATTTGTGCAGCTGCAAAAGGACACTGCGAGGACATAAGGACGTGGCCTCAGCACTGCTTGCAGAGTTGGGGGCTGTGTGATGGATTTGATCAAGTACAAGCAACACATGCATACAATCAGTTTTACAATTTTGAATACTTTACAGCTATTTGAGAGTACAATGAAACTATTATGTAAGCTTCCTATTACAACATATGTTACTGATTTAAATAACATTCAGGCTTTAAAAGTTTTTGCTTCTGATGTCAGAATTATCTGTACAACCAAACCATTGTGTGCTGACATATGGACCTGATCAGTGTTATCACAGTACAGCTTGATAAATTCAACTTAATTTCTGTAGATTAGAGATGAGATTATTTTTTTTTTTCCTTTATTTTGTAAGGCTGTGGTTTGGTCACTCTTTTAATATCTAAATCTCTCTCATTACCAGTGCGTTCATTTTCAGAGAGACCTTTAAAAATAAATAATACCCACATCAATGGCTATTTTAGATATATTGCTACTGAAGATTTATCCAATAGATGCATGTGTGCTTTGAGATGCTGTTTGCAAGTTCAGTGGAGTTAGTGTTTTATTTCTAGGTGAATGATTCAAAACCAGCTTCCAGTTTGCAAGCTGATGAATGTGTTCAGAATTGTGCTGTTGTAAGTGTTAACTGGGTAGCTTGAGCTTGTTGGAGCTATTCAAGATTTATTGTGGTGAAACCAAGAGCAGGATTTGGCTCTCTAGGTCTGGCCTCTGTCCAGTAAAGTTTTGGCTGGAGTGAATCAATCCCTGAAGAACAAGTATGTTGGATTAGTGGAAGGACACATTATTTCTCAAACTTGTTACTAGGTGTTGTAAGCCAAACTGTTCCTTGCCTCTGTGCTCTCCCCCCAGTCTGAGGAAGCAATGACAAGATGGGAGCATCAAATTTCATGGGAAAAACTCCGAAATGGTTATGCACAAGGGGGGGAAGGTGTTGCCCAGACCCTCACAGACACACAGAGCTGTTTGATGGGTTCCCATCCCTGCAGCAGTATCTGGAGATAGTTGGAACCCAGGTTTCAAACCCTTCAGTTTATTAATATTATTTTTTAAAAATCAATTATAAATGCAAGTTTGTGGGTTCAAGGTGAAACTAGGGGGGTCTATGTTGGTTTCTTGGCACTTCTGGATACTGAAAACAAGACCTAGTATTCAGTGCATGTTCTGTAGGCAAGTGGGG
>VYZV01001519.1:0-17992 GCA_013401275.1 Pandion haliaetus | reverse complement strand
CGGAAAGGAACCACGTTGGAGAAGTTTGTGAAGGACTGTGTCCCGTGGGAGGGACCCCACAGTGTAGCAGGGAACGAGTGAGGAATCTTCCCCCTGAGGAAAGGAGTGGCAGAGACGGTGTGTGGCGAGCTGACTCAACCCCCATCCCCTGTTCCCCTGCGCCACCGGGGGGAGGAGATAGAAAGCACCGGGAATGGAGCTGAGCCAGGAAGGCGGGAGGGGTGGGGGGAGGTGTTCTGATGTTTGGTTTCCCTTCCTAATACCCTTGTGTTTTGTTTTTGTTTTGATTTGTAGTAAATTAAATTGATTTTGTTTCTTCCCCAAGTTAAGCCTGTCTTTTGCCTGTGACCATAAGTGGGGGGAGTGATCCCTCCCAGTCCTTGTCTCGACCCACGAGCCTGCCTTTGTATTTTCTCCTCATCCCAACGTGGCCAGGCGAGGGGGTGGGGGGTGAGTGAGCGGCTTCGCGGTGCTTTGTTACCGACTGAGCTGAAACCACGACACCAAGCAATGTGTTCCTTCTTACCTGTGGGGATGGGATTAAACTAGAAATCAACTGTTCTGATCCATACAGCTGTTCTGTTGTTTCCCAGCTTGCAGTGCAAACAGACTTCTTAAAGGAAAACTAAGGAGAGCATGGACCTGAGTTGTATGGATTCTTCTAGTCTCTGGGGATCTTGCAGCGGATTAGAAAGTAACCCATATTTTTCTTACATGATGTGCCAATTGCAATGTCTTAATTAGATATCTGTCTTTGGGCTTTTGCATTTCTTTTGGAGACTCTCTGGTCCACCAGCAAGTGCTCCAGTACCACCACACTCAAAAATTGAACCTTCAGAAAAACGATGCTTGAGATAAGTAGGAAAAATTGTATTGTAGGAACTGCTTGTTGTCCTTTCCCCTGAAAGGTTAAAATAAAATGACCAAAAAGACCTGCAGCAAAAGCTGAAGATACAAAGTACAGTGATTCACCTCTTACATACTGAAATGACAAAATCATTTTTGCAGACATATTTTGTTGAGGGCATGAGATTCTCTGTGTCACAAAGATGAAAACACAGTAATACGTGATCTGCTTTGGGTTTCAGGGCACTCAATAAAAAAAGTAAGGGAGATCTAATTCTACATGAACAGTCTCAGAGCTGTATTACTCTCTTTCACTTTCCCCTGCTTTAAAAAATGGCATTGTTGGGATATAAAAACAATCATCTTGGCACGTACTGAGAAGGTAACTGGAAGAAAATCAAGAGTTTAAAAAAATTGGTCAAATAAGACTGTTCCTCATTTTGGTCACATAATGTCTAACTCATGTCATCAGACGACAGTTTAAGGCCAGCGCACGATATATTGCCATCCTGGTCTTTTGGAAGGTCACAAGCCTGTGCACACACACCTAGGTATGTAATGCGCAGCACTTACTAAGGATGGCGCAATCCCCAGTGGCACCGTAAAGAGCTGCTAATGCAGGGGTTAGAAAGCAGAGCAGGAGTTGGTGCTGTGCCACGTTCCATAGCTTTGCTGTGTGTTTCAAAGTGATCATGCCCATGCCCTTAATTTGCATAAAAGGTTGGGTTTGATATTCATCCTGGATTTAGACTTGAAAACTGAGGTGCTATCACTAAAACTCAACCATGTAGTAGACGTGGATATTTTAAATCTTCGCACTTTTTAGATACATCAGTTACTAGAATTTTTCAGATGTAATTGTTGGCTTGGTCATATCCCTCAGTAAAAGCAGCCACAGAAGGTAGTGCTTTAGTTATCATAATTTTCCTCACTGGAATCCAAAAGAAAACATTATACACTTGCCTTTCTGTTTTGAACTGGTAGAAGTATATTTCAGAGACCACACCTGTAACTAACTATTTGTAACCAAAATGATTTCTACATCAACATTTCTCCCCTACAGAAGATGAAATCATGCGAGGAAAAAACATTCCTACAGTAAGGAAGCACTGCCTGCTTCTGATGGACAAAGCATGCCTACTTCCTCTGTTTACTCCCACGGAGACAAATACAACTTCTGACACTTCCTTATAGCTTCCTACCATGAAAATGGTGCAGTGTATCCTAACAGCATAGAAAGTCTGTTTCTACTCCCTTGTCATTCCTGCTCAATGAAAGTGGTGGTTTTGGACAATGTAGTTTTCACTTGGCATCTTCAGTTCTTAAATGTACTTGTAATGGAGAAATGTCAGATTGCCCTTGGTTTGTTTAGCTGAGGAAATCAGTCCTTGGGATGCTGCTGCATGTTTGCACGTAACAGAAGTTCAAAGAGCAGTAGTAGGTGTGTGGTGGTGTGCCCTGCTGTTCTTCTCCATGCTGAACGGCTGTTTCTACTCCTGTGCAAGTAGTTGTATTCAAATGCCAGCCAGAATTTGTTGAAGGAGTCTGCATGACGGTATGTTTTAGACTGAGCTGTAACAGAGGCAGACTGTAAATTCACTGTAGTCTCCCACCCAGTCTCTGTGTTGGGAAGCTGATAAGCCCTGGGGAGGTTACAAAGCTGGCCCTGCCCTCAGCTGCCAAGAGCTTCCCCATGGGTTTTGTTGCTTTCTTGGTTTCAGCTGATGTTTGCATTTCTTCAGGGTATAGAAAAGCCACCTGAAATATAGAAAAGAATAGATGTGGGCTTACTTTGCTGTGCCCTAGATGGTCAGCTCTAATTCCTCAAGCTCCTTCTTGTAGTCTGGCCCTTGCTACAGCTCTGTAAAAGCGTTCCTATTTATTTACTTGTAATCTACAGAATGGTCCAGCAAAATTTACTGCTCATTCTTCAGACGGCCTGTTTGCTCTCTGTAATTTGATTTTCAGATGAGCTCATATTTCCCTGTTATCTAAACCAAGAGCAACAACCTGATGATAAATTCTGCAACCTCTGTTGCAGTAATGTAACATGAGTGTAACACGATGCTTCTCTCCAACAGGACATGGCTGGAAACTGGCTGTAGCCCAGGCACTGTTCAGAGTACATGTGGTACGGGGTACCACAACGGCAATGGGTTGACTCATTTTCTAAATTAAGATTAAAGGTTTAGTTAGAGACATTTAGTGTCTGCCTCTTAACAACAAACACACACTTTATTTGGTGAGTTCCCTCTGCCAGCCAGCCAGGTCCCACAGAAAGCTTTCAATTTGTGACAACTCCATGTTGAATGAGGACTTGGCTTTGTGGGGTTTTCTAATATTGCATGCAATGTCTTGAAAAGCGTGACATTTATCTGGATGAAGCAATTGATTTGTAGGTAGCTGTCCATTCATATTCTGCCACTAGCAGTACATTCTTGCTTTATACTTTCTTTAAGTAGAAGCGATCACCATCAGTGTTTGCTACCTTTTGTAATCTGAGACTATTTTAACCAAAAATATTCCCATTGCAAAGCAGCACAACCCAGTCAGCCCTGAGGTATTGCTAAGTTTTCTCAAAGACAAAGGTGCCACGTGAAGGTGTCTTTCTACTGCTGGAATCCACTGAAACAGCCCAATTCACGGTGTGCTCTGAGCACAGTTGTAACTGTTCTGGATTGGCCTTGCTGCTCAGAGGTCCCCAGGCATTGGCATGTGCTCATGAATCATTTCCTAACATGTCAGCTCCACCCACGCATGCAGAAGGGGGCTGCACCCATGCTTTCCCCCATGGCTGTCACACTGAGTCTATGTGCATTGGGAACAATTGCATTATTTTTCCAGCACACAGGAAAGAAACCCAAGTGCAGTCCATTTTAGCCTTCTGAGCACCTGCTGTTGGCATGTGACCTCTTGCAGAAGAAAATGTAGTTTGAAGTAAGCCATCACTTCTAACAGTGTACAAAATCACACGCTGAACCCCTGAATACTGCCCCAGAAAATCAGTGCAGTTCATTCACTGTAGCTGGTTTATGGGTGTGCCTAAAAACACAGCCCATGGAAACGCCCTTTCTTTTTCCATCAGCAGGGGTAGCAACACTCATAACATGTTTTCAAGTCTTCCTGTAACCTGAGTATTGATGCAGCAACCAGGGAATTGCAAAAGCAGAGAGAGAGGCTGGCTGAATGCTGAGGGTGCCCAGACTTTCCATGGGCATCAGTGGCCTTCTGCACTTTTGTACCTTATACAGAATATAACAAAGACAAATGCCAAAGTCATCAGTGGGTAAATGGCAAAGGAGCCTTTGCACAGGGGGCATATCTTTGCACTGCTCAGGACGTGTTCACAATCAGTTCAAGTAGAAATAATGTGAGGAGAAAGCACAGTGCAATTGAAACTCCTGACTGTGTTTATTTCTGTTGAATGAGGTGAATAGGTTTGCCTCATAGAAGGCATTTCAAGTTATACAGCAGTCATACAAATTGAACACTGCTGTGCTGCTGATGGAAGTCCACAGTCTGTTAAATAAATGGTTCAGGTGACCACATTCTCAATTTCTCCAGGAACCAGATTATAATTACAGAGCTGAAGTAAAAAAACTCATTCCCCACTTGGAGTATTTGGATGAAATACCAGCAAGGCAAACTGCTCTCCTTCCTTCCAAGAAGATGCATGAGGATTGGCTAATCATCAAGGAATCCATCAAGGAAGGTGGTTTAGCTGGAGACATTTCTTGGTTAGATATGTCAAGTTTCCTATCGGGGTTCATTTTTCAGGTCATGATGTGTGAAAAAGAAGGATGAAGAGCAAGCTGGCCTCTTCAAAGTCAATGTTTAATTATAGCAAAGGGACGAAGGACATTGTCTTCTTCACTTGGGAAGTGAGGAAGCTGGAATTCAGCACTGTGAAGATTTAAATGAAAGCTCTCCTAAGCTGGGCATCAAGATCAGAAAAATGTAGGTGACTTCCAGAGCATCAAGCAAATCCAGCAGTAGCTGGGAGTCTGTACTTAGCATTTATTCTGCATGATGGGAAGAAGCAAAGCTTGAAAGGAAACTTTCAACAACAGCTGTTCACAGCCTTTTCTGTGGTAGCAGTCAATCCCATGTAGCATGGATGTAGCAGGATTTCCTACTCCAGTTGAATAGTAGGAAAGGCAATTTGGTCACCACCCCTCAATGGTAGCAACATCCTAGCAACTGAGATTGCATGGTCTTGTAAGAGATCTGTTCCATTTTCTTTGCCTCTATGATTAAGTCCATTACATTCATTAGTAGAGAGTAAATGGTTTGAAAAATAAATCTCTTGTTCCCTTGCCTGTAGCCATGGTTATAGTTCAGATGTCCATGCTATTACATGTCATGCTACATGCACTTTACCACATACCATTAAATACTACAAAGTATTTCCTATAACTGCTCCTGTTGATTCCCATTAGTGTGGGCAATGCAGTTGGCTTCCCAGCCCCCCCTACTTGGAGTTTGCCTGCCAACTGTACTCCATTAAAAATTTAATTTCTTTTGGAATAAGTACATATGTTTGTCATTTATTTAATGCCTGTGGGTCCAAATCATTAGTTGTAATAGTAGTTATGGTGGGGAAAAAATCCATTAAAATCTGATCCCTCTCTGATTCTGCTTTGGCAACATCAGCTATGGTTCAGAAAACTAGTTAACAAAGTGAGCTGACAGAAACAGTAGGGACGGAGCACAAAATAGTGAATTTGTATTGTTTCCTAGTGTAACCAGACTTACATTCTTGCCTTCAGCTCTAAACTGATGAGTTCATATGGTCAGGTTCAGGCATCCCGATATTTTTTTCTTTCCTATAGCAATGTTGACTTGGGTACTTTTCACACACTGTGTATTTCATGGGTCTGTATTAACAACTGTGGCCAAGATATTTTAAAGGTGCCTAACACTCAGCTCTTGAGGAAATGGCCATATTATTACAGAGCTGATTGCTCCACTGTGGATCTGGTAGATGCTCAACACTTTACAAAGCACACTAATCATCTAGGCACTGAAATGAAATTCGCTCTTCTATGGGTTGTTGACTGCACTTGCTGCTCTCATGGCTGTGCTGTGCTCTCAGGACAGCTGGCAGCTGGGCAGGTAAGAGGACAAGTCTCTGTCTGCCTTCACTAGCTTTTGTATAATCCAGCCTGCCCTGTAGCATTACCAAAACTCAGTTTTTGCCTTTCTTTCTGTGGTAGAGAAGTATCTGTCTCTGAGGCAGCACTGGGAAAATTGATCACTGCCATTCCCAGATTTCCATAACTACTGGTACGTGGTTTGACCCATTTGACTAATAGCTCTGGTAAGGTGGCTGTCACCATCTGCATTGTGCCTGGGCATTTAAGCAGTATATATTAAGACTGGGGGCTTGGACTGTGCCTGTGGCAAGCCTGCAGTGGTTCCCTTGCAGGCAGGTGGGTAGCGAATGAGAGGCAGCTTACTCTTACTCTAGGCATGCAGGTAGGGGAAGTAGCAGAGCTCTGGACACATCCAGGCTCACCCATGAGGCGGTTGGAGGTGGGTGGTGAGCACAGAGTGGTTCCTGATGCCAGACTCAGCCAGCAGCCAGTCTCTGGTGCCCAGGAGCAGGAGCAGGGTGGAGAGGGACTTTGGTTTAGTTGGGAGTCCCCACATTCTGCCATCTGCAGAGGACAGCTACGGGGGACTGCGTGCAGCACCAGGAAGCCCTCTGTCTCCAGGCTTGACCCATTCCAGCATGTTTCTTGTAGCTGCAACGAGATATTTTTCTGTCCCCTAGAGCTCCAAGTGTGCAGCAGCAGTCGCTGTATTGGCAGTGTACGGTGATGGTGTGGTTTGAAGCGTTGCACAACTGTGCTTACACTAGCGAAACCTCTCTCAGATCCATATCTTGGGGCAGTAGCAAGGCGGTCTGGATGTGGTCCAAGACTCCCAACAACTTCCAGACCTGGAGCTGCACAGTGGTCTGCTAATGCAGGGAGATCTAGCAATGCCCGCCTCTTGTACAGTGGCTGTCCTCTTCCAGATCCCACTGTTTCTGATAAGTTGTTCACAGAAGATGACTCTAGTGATTTGACACATGGTAATGTATATTTTTTAATCCTCTTCTTCCCCACACCTCCACCTCCTTCTGAATGTTTTTTTTGCTGATGAAAGCCTGGGTGCTTTGAGCACCACCTACCCATGCCACTGCTAGATCAGGTTCAGCACATGTTCTCTTCCATGGGACTCACCTGCTCATGGGCTTTCCTTTATTTCCCCCTGCAGCAGAAGGTGCAAGTCATCTGGGCTTCCCCCTCGTCAGCCTCTCACCCCCATGCATTATGTGCTGCTGTCCCTTTTGACAGCCCCATACGGCAATGGTGCTCCCTTGCTGAAGTTGCCTTTCACACCTGATCAAAAGCTGTCCTGCACAGTCCTTTAAATTACACGTCAGCCTAGCTGGGGCTCACTTACATCACACCTGGGCACATCTTGTTCAGTCATAGGAATGTGCTCCAAGGTAGTCCTCTAGAAAGACACAGTGATACACATTCACTCCCTGTTGGATCACATCCTCAAACTATGTGTTCTGCAGTCTCACACTGCAGCAGCATTGCTGCTGTCAATGAGCACTTTCTTTTGGGTTTCCAGGGCTGGGTCCCTCAGCAAGAGGAGTCAGTTCCTTGACTTCACATACCTGATCTACAGGCTAGCCCAAAACACAGGTGTACCACTGTCCTTCCTGCCCTGGCCACCCAGAAGTACTGCCAAGTTAGCAGCTCCTGGGGACAGCTGGATGGAAGAGGGAGTTCACCTCTGGTACAATATTTGGCCCTTCCCAAGGCATCCTTCCCTGGCTCCTCGAAAGACATTGACAGTGCAACTCCACCAGCCTGTAGAGTGCAGATTAGATAGGAAGGTGGTGTTTGTTCTCCCAGTGTTGTGGGCTGCTTCTCTCAGATGCCAGTTCCACCTCAGTTCCTTGCTGTAGGTGGGACTCAGGATGATGAACTGGATGAAGCAATGCAGTGTGAACAGCTGAGTGCGCATTTGGAAATGTGGAAACCGAGTACAGCTTGCTAGGGAATGAGACCATAATTTCACATGCACTTCTAGGTAGCTAGCTCTGATAGAGACAGTTTCACCCAATGTTCACTGCTTCTTCCTGCCCGCTGCCTTGTTTCTTGTTTTGGCAAGAGCCAGGTTCTGGTCAAAACAGAAACTGCATCTTAGCAGCAATGTCAGGCCACACCAGCTGACACTGTGAACCTATGCCATGAAATATTGCATCTTCCTGTCTATGGGAAATGATATTGACTGATTTCAAAGATAGCACCATTTGTTAAATGCTGGAGTAAGATGTTTTCTTTTTTCCCTTTGTCTTAGGACTCAGTCAAGTTATGTGGGAAGCCCACCAAGGCCCTTCGTGCAAGGAGACAAAAGCTAGGTGTATGTTTTTCTTGTATACTTCATATTCCTGCCTGGTAACCCCCATAAATCCTGGGATAAACTGAGCTTCCACTGTGGTTTGTGGCAGCTCACTCTCTTCTGTAGCCTAAAAGCCCCCCAACATGCAATTGGCCTTGAGGAGGACAGAGAGTCTCTTGCCCTGATGTTACAAAGGTAAGCCCATGTGCTAGCAGCAATTAACCATCAGCTGTAAAGGAAGATGTGAAAATCACCTCTCAGGTGCTGGCAGCACATTTCCTATTGTCCTGGCTAAACAAAGCACAAGGTAGGATTGCAAAATTTGACAGTATTTTTACAACAGCTATTAGGCAAAAGATTTTTTTCAGCAGTGTTTCTTTGATGTTGGCATAAATAGTCAGATCTCTAATGCTGCAAGGTCGTTCCTATTGACTAAACAAACACAAAGCCAAAGTTTGTTCCTCTTGGCAGTGGGGTGGTACCCCAGCCCTGCGGTTCAGCCTGCTCCTTTCGGCAGTAACTTAGTGAGAGGATACCCATGTGTGTAAAGGGGTGCAGTCTGGCTTGTCATGGTTAGCTTTTGTGGGCCCTGAGGTTCAACACAACATGGATGCACGTGCATATATTTAAACAGGCTGCACTGGTCCAGGGAAACAGCATGCACAGGACACCTGCATTGCTGCGCTGTTGGCAGCCTCACTTAATGCTGACAACAGATGTTAAAAGAACCGCTGGAAAGCATGTGTCCCTCCCTTGCCTCTTTGCTGCCACTGCCAGAGCACTGGAAGCTTTTCTGAAACAAATTTGAACATTTGAGTGAATTACTGTGTGTTATAAACTAGGATGTGGAAGGGGACTGCAGTCATATGCTGAATGAAGCACATGTAGTACTGGTCTTAATATGCTTATTGGTATAGATGCTACAGGCTTATACACCAGCGAGATATAAATCAACATTTTTGTTACTGCCACCCTGGGTTCCTCAAGCTGTAACAGTGCACACAACTGGGGCATGGGGCTTCTTAAAACTGAAGGGCAAGAAAATGGTGAGGGGTGATCTGAAAACTCAGGAGTAACAATGGACTTTGATGCCTTCTAAAATCCACAATCTAGAAGTGGAGCTGGGGAGAGCTCCTGAGGTTATCAAGGTAACTTCTGTCTTTTTTTGCAGCCACCTGCAGTGAGCCCTTCGAAACCGTGCAGTCTGATGATGGAAAACTTTTACGGCTCTGGAGGAGGAGGAGATCTGCACCAGGAAGATGTGTTCTCTGAACTGAGAGTACGGAGAGAGCAGCACAAGTGGTGAGACCGCAGGAGAAATCTTGTCATGCAATAAAAGGGCCATTCATTTTCTGCTGTAATAATAAAATAAACTCTTTGGCCAGCTGTTGGTGGTTTCAGGGGATAGTCCTGGCCTCCTGCCTTCCTGTCCCTGTGGTGGCCATCCTTCCATCAGTCCTGCCCACTGGAGCATCTGTGAGGTGGGCAAGGGAGAAGAAACCTGGGGGAAGCTCTGACCTCTCTCTAGAGCAAGCTGAAGACCAGCATAGATTGGGTGGGCTTGCTTGCTTAGTGAGAGCATGGAAATGACTTTTCATTCTTGGCCCTGACAGTGCCTGCCTTCAGACAGCAAAAGAAGTGAAAGTGGATGAGGTTTTCTGCCAGGATCACATTGGCTTAACCAAATGAAAGGCTGAAAGGAAAATAAGGCCATGCTGAGATTCCCTCATCTCGTAGACAGATAATTGTTGTTTTGGAAGTAAAAATGGCTTTATTTCTCTGAGCTTACTTCACTGTGTAGAATTTTAAACTAGCCCCATTTCACTTGGTTACCTTTAGGACACTTTCAGATAATCAGACACAAGCAGCTTAGATGGCTGATCCATTTAGAATGATTTTCCGTATCTCCAGGAAAGTGGGAAATCACAGTGGGTGACTAAATCCACTGCCTGTGTGGCCATGCCAAGCTGCGCTAGGCTGGCTACATATTCACAACTTAAAGGCTAACTAAAGGTGTGATACTTGATGTTGTCCAGGTGCCTGCAAACAGGTCAGCAAGAAAGAGCCACCCAAGCACTGAAGGTAACTCTTAGTGGTGAGGAAGAGGGTGAAGACTGCAGCCTGTCTGACAGCTGTGAAGATGAGTTGAGGGAGACCTGTGATGAGGACCTCATTGAAAGGATTTCACTTGATTTTTCTTGCCACTCCTGTCTCTCCCAGTCATCTTCAGGTACTGGACCTAAACCTCTGGGGAAGAGTTAGCTTAGGTGACACAGGCTGCTAACCATTTGTAGATAGGTGTATTAGTAACTGCAGTGTTTTACAAGATCTGGCTTCTGTGCTCTAGAGCAGCAATTTGGAAATATCATTGCAGAGCCAGACCCTAAGTAATCCATTCCAGTTTTTAAGCAGCACATGGTGACCAACTGTGTTGACCTTCAGGTGATATATTTCAGCATGGATCTGTAGAATTCAGAGGAGCAAAGGTGATCTTACACCAACTTAGCATCAAATCTAGAAGAAGGATGTGCCTCTGTCTTTTACCTTGTGTCATTAATTTATGGCAGCGCCAGGTGAATCTAAAATACTGTCGTTCCAACTGAGCTATATTTTACCCCAGTTGGCACTGATGGAAATAATGGCTGAGCTAATGATTGAGGTTTAACTGGGCAACCAGGAATTCTGGAAAGATATGCAACCAAAGGGATGCATTTAGTAAAGAGTTTAAAAATGAAACATGCTCTTGTACTCAGGAACAAAGCCAAAGGCCTCTCTGGAATTGCATTTACGTGAATGAAAGCAGAATTCCCGCTCTTTACTAGTTGTTGAATATCATATTTGAGAATATTAGAAACATTAATAATGGTTGTTCCAAATACATATCAAGTAGAGGAGCTAATAAAAGTACAACTTTAATCTATTTCTATTGTTAATAATCACTTTTTTCTTCCTCAAAAAGTATTAGCATGTGAGTTTTCATTTTACATTTCTTTCAAGGGCAAAAAAATCTATTACAATTTGGAAAAATATAATATATTTTGGAAAAAACAGAAGTATCATTAAACTATTCAAAGTTTCTCTGTATTAACAGTAGTATAAACAATATCTCCTTAGCAAGAACAGAAGCTGTTTGGAAAAATCTAAAGGAATGGCCTATTGTCCAGTGACCACAGAAGTCTTAGATTATGATCTCATGGTCTCTCTACATGTAATTTGATGTTTTTTAGATTTAATATGATTTCTTTAGATTGAGTGTGATATATTATGATCTCATCATCTTTGTAGATTGAATAGACAATGCCCCAAACGTCTCACATAGTGAGATGCACCAAACATAGTGTCATGCCCTATAGGGCTATGAAAGTGAATGGTTGGGCATAGATATGTCCATCTTGTAACCAAATCTACTAGGATTGATGGACTGGTTTAAAATCTAGTATTACCTAAGGGGGCAGTGGGGGAGGGGTGACCCAGATCCCAAATCACAAGCAGCTGGCCATAATAACCAAGATTCCAATAAAATAATCACAAACACAGCTTTTGCCCACTGTCACTAAGAGACATAGTGTTTTGCAGAGCAAATACCTGATAAAACTTTAGCAACTGATAGACATTATTCAGCAAGGCAGTTAAAAATACACTTGACCTCTGTGACTTTAGACTGTGTAAAGATTTGGAGAGGTATTTAAATGCCTCAACACTTAACTTCAGAAGTGTGTCCTACCTAATGTGATTTTCTCACAGAAGAACTTGTTGCTGGAAACAATCCTTCTGACCAGGAAAGGAGAAGTCATCTGAGCAAAACCACTCTTATGTAAAAGTGTTTACAGCATCAAGTCCATATAATCTGCACTCTTTGGAAGTTGTTGAGTGTTATTTCAGGCTCTTGAGTCAGGCATACCGGTCTTTCAGAGTGTCTTTACTTAAAAACAAATATAAAACCCTATGAGGTTTAGAATATAGTGTGATGGAAACTGTTCAGTTAAAATCTTGTATCAACTTTATGTGGTTACCTAAGCAGTAAAATACATCCCCATCAATTAGGAGCTATAAAACTGAACTTTCTGGGCCTGGGTTTTCGTGGCACATTCTTTAGATTGTGTTCCTGCCCTGGACCCTGCTCATCAGGCACTTAGGTACAGTTGGTTCTTTTAATAGACAAGAGCAACCGGATCCCCGCTATATATAGAATGGTTTTAAGCATATATGCATGCACGATATATTCATAAGTCAGCAACAAGATTTTACTTTGTTGCACTGGAGGGTTACATGGGCTAAAATATGAACAGCCAGATAGTAGCCCTGCATGCAGTGCAATATTTTCCCTAGCAGTCAGACACTTTCCATAATTTTAAGGCTAATCTCAAGATCTTATTCTTACACCTCTGCCTCTGATTAAAAAAAAGTGGCTCCACTCATCTGGGATTATTCTTGTGCCTTGAATTTCAGGTCGCTGGATGGGGTCCTCAGGTATTTGAAACAAGTCAGTGCAAACACTGGCCAGGAATGATGCAGGTATGATCATGCCTGAGAACAGGAGGGTGGGAGAGCTGCTCTGTCCCTCTTGAGCTGTGTGTGGCTTGTGAGCAGTTCCAGTGCTTGGCACATCACTGGCAGGGAGGCTGCCAAGCAACCCAAACCCCCGATTATCAGAAGAAACAATTCAACAAGGCCAGCATTGCTGTGTGCCCCAGGACACATCTGCCAACCCTGCACCATCACACAGCATTCTCCGAAACCTTTTGCTCACTGGGTCAGTCATTTAGGAGTAGAATGAATCATTGTGCTTCCCTCCCTGTTTCAGGTTCATCATGGGCTCAGGAAGGTGCAGTGTTCCCCAACCTGAACCATTGTCTAATTCCATCCCCTCCAAAAAGCCCTTCACCTGCATCTGTAATGGGTGTTGCAGCAAGACCCTGGGAAATGAGGAACCACAGGGTAAGATGCCTAAAAATACCCAGCCAAGAAGAGGACAGGCAGTGGACACAGCGATGCCAGTCAAGGACTCATCAAGAAACTTCAGCCCAGCCTCTGGGCAAAGAACTTGCTCTCCTGAGCCAGCATGGTATGCTGGGTGTCTCCAGATCCCAAG
The DNA here is from genome assembly GCA_013401275.1 of Pandion haliaetus. Classification (NCBI taxonomy): domain Eukaryota; kingdom Metazoa; phylum Chordata; class Aves; order Accipitriformes; family Pandionidae; genus Pandion; species Pandion haliaetus. The sequence continues at coordinate 4,647 of VYZV01001519.1, read as the reverse complement.
GGCAGGGCCAGCCTGCTGGGAGCACTGGCTGGCAAAGACCTATTTCAGGACCAGCAGCTGTTAGATCAACAAGCATCAGGTATGCATGCTGCCAGCAGCACTGCCTGCAGTGTGTCTGGGGAAGACAGAAGGGACTTCACGGCAGGAAAAAGCAGGCTTCTCTGTTGTCTCTGGCGTCTCCTGCCTGTTCTGTAAAAAGCACTTTTATTTGTGCTGACATTTACCTTTGTCCATCTAATGCTAAATGAAACAGTTTCTCATGTTCCTTTCAGCTTTAGCATTGGAAATCTTGTATTTTCTTTAATAATAGCCCAGAATTTTCCTGTGTTCTTATTGCTCCACTCTCATGTTCCTCACACAGGGCCAATGCCCATGTCTGTTGCAAAGCTCTTGCAGTGGTGCTTGTTCAAGACTCTCCTCAGGCAAACCCCAGGACAAGTTCCTGACATCCCACTTTGGGTTTTTTCCCTTGAAACTTACATTAATTCATGTTAGAAAGAGCTTTGGAAAATAAAGTAGGCATTAGAGAAGTGTCACATGCACTAAAACATGGTTATTTCTGAACCTACTTACTGTAAGATTACCATTGTGTTGCTTCTTTGAAGAAAAAAACCTGAGGAGTTGTGACATGACACCTTGATTTTGAAGTTAACGTAGTCATTATAGAGCAGCATAGGCAGAGAGCACATGCCTTGTGTGGGAAGGTGGTGTGCCTTGTGCTGCTCCCAGGCCTGGCAGTTTTCAGTTCAGTTTTCAGAGTGGGAGACCTCAGAGCTGGTGGGGAGAATGCAGATACCCAGACCCAGAGTGCAATTTCAGTGCAATGTTTCTTTCTTTTTCCTCAGGTCCATCAAGGGTGAGAGCTGTCTTGGAGAGATCAACTACCACCAGCCAGCTGTCTGCTCATCAGCAAAAGCCTCGGAGAGGTTTGGACTGATGAACGCCACTTGGCCCCCAGCTGCCAGGGCCATGCTGCAGTCCTTGCCAGACAGACCCACTGCCTCAACAACATCTCAGAACAAAAGTCCCCAGTCCTAGAAGATACCCAGGTGGCAGTGTGCATTGGAGCCACGTACACAGCACAGTCTTGAAGGATCGATGCTCTTTCAGCTTCTTCTGCAAGCTAAACACAGAGCTGTGCAAGTAGAGCAGTTCAAACAAATGACATGATTTGCCTCAATTAAGGTTACAGCTGGTCCAGAAATGCTTTCTTTAAAGAGCACCCACACCTCAAAAGAAGAGCTAATCAACCTATTACAGAAAAACATGGTTATTTTTGTAGCCTTCATGCACTAAAACAGAACAAGTCCTAATGTATTTCCTCTCATCCACACCATGCTCTGCTCTGTACATCAGGCGGGGACACTGAACCAAGCAGAGCATGGAGTCTGCAGTTTGTGTAGTAGGCTGGAGAAGGTGAAGGACACAGGGCATTCCCTCTCACACTCAGCTGCCTGACCTAGCAGCAGCCCCACAATGTATCTTTTGCAGTCCCAGATGTTTAACGTGCAAGGGACAAAGCCTAGGGCTTGAGAGGAAGTGTTGACCAGAGTGGGTTGTAAGGGATGGGTGCATTGCCCGAGGAAGAGGCCAGGAAGGCTGGGTGGTTTCAGAGTTTTGCCCCCACGGGAGCTCACCCCATTCGCAGGCATCCGAGATTCTTGTTGCCTGCATCGCTACAGGAGTGAACGCTGACCAAATGGCTCATCCCAATATTAACATGTTTGTCTGCTCTGTAGCTACCTGGAACGATTTCTCTCCCTTCCTGTGGATAGACATTGCATACTGGAATTTCATTAGCAAAAGTGACCTCTGTAAGCAGGTGTCAGAGCATCCCCTGCTTGTGCCTTTGGAGTCAGGCATCCCACCTCTAGGGTTTTTTTAGATCAAATAGACTTTCCAATTTCATGTGACTGAATAATTTTAAGAAATGCTGCAGCAAAGAAAAGGCAGGGAAGTAAGGGAATAATCTCTTTGGGTGAGATTCAAAACATCTGTTTTAGCGACTGCAGGCTGTGAGGTGCTGATCCAGATGGCTGTGCCTTACAACTTTGATGTTGCAGTCTGAAACCAAGTGTCATCACATTTTTTTCCAGTTTAAACTACTATGTTAGATATATATTTTTAAATCAGTAAATAAAACAGTAATTACATGATGAGTTAATGAATTGGTTTATGTCTTCTTTCTACTGGTCATCTTCATGTACAGGAGTGGAATAATAAAGCCCCAAAACTTTGTCTTGTCGTGGTGATACTTGCACCACTTTCTCCTACAAAATAGTCTGGAGCTTGAGGCTAGTTTGCCCAGTTTTGGTGAGTCCTAGAGGAAATCATTCATCAAAAATCATTAAAACTTATGTGGCATGTGATTCTGTGCAATACTATGGATCCAGGCAGGATTTCCCATCAGATGTCACCCAGCAACAGTGCCTGTGTCCTTAAACAGGCTCCTAAAATTGACTTTTTGCCAGCGTTGCTGACCATGACCATCACCAAAAAAAAAATCTGACCTCGTAAGAGAAAAAATAAGTGGCAGCGTAGTTTTCAGAAATGCTCTCTGCCCTCCCCACCTGAAGTCCGCAGCCCTCACTGGCAGTCAGCACTGGTGACAGTCAGGCCCTTCTCTATAGCCAGGCTCATACCAGTAGGTGATGGGTAGAACTGTCTTCTCCAAATATTCAGAGCCTCCTTCTCAATTTGCATCTTTGATTTCAAAGGGACGGAGGAGAAAAAAAGCATAAGTGAGTCTTTGTGTGTGGAAACTGGGGCAGCTAGATGGGTCTACACGTGTGCATCTGCAGATGCAAAACTCTGGGCAAGGATCTGGAAGGTACTCTCAAAAGTGCCTGCGAGCTCGTCTTGCAGCAAACACAACTTGGCTCTGTATGTGCATGGGGTAAGGAGCTTCTCTGTGGTGGTGGAGAGGGCTTGGAGAAACTGTCAGGAAAAAAGCTCTGCCCTCACATGTGGGAAGTGAGTGTCACTGAGGGCTTCATCAAAACCATTTAACTCGGGGTTTCCTGTTTCAACTTCCCTTCAGGTACTCCAGTGATAACTCTCAGGGATGCAGGCAATGTGTGACGTTCCAAACAGCCACCCCACCCCTTACTAACCAACTCTGCCCCACCGATGGCCTAACCAAGGCAGTCATGTGCCATGTAGTGGCATGGCGTGTGTGTACAGAGACAGGAAAAGGTGTCCACTCTACCTATCCATTGCTGCATCATCTGGTGACCCAGCACTTTCTCAGGTGCGTATCGGTAGGTATGGGTATGTAAGATGGGCTCAAAGCCACATGCTCTTATGTCCTGGCAGTGCCATTGCAGGGATTTAGTGTCCTGAGCTGACTTGAAGGCCTGAGGAGCAAAACAGTTGGCGTGAGCGCTGTGCCTTTAGTAGCACTGTGCTGCAGCAGAAAGCAGCGATGCTGGGAGCTGGGGGCCCCGGGGCACTTGCAGGGCAGCGTCTTGATGCTGCTGTCCTCATTTGAACCTCTGGGTTATGCGCTGGAAAGCAAAAGCTCTGCTCTCAGCTGGACCTTGCAGGCAGGATGCCCCATGCTCATCTGGGAGGCATGCTTGGTCTCAAGCTGCACTGCTGACCACATGCCCAGAGCACAGGGCAGTAGGCCAGAGAAGGATGCTTCCATACTCAGTGAAGCAACAACGCTTAGCTCCTGGGCATTGCTTTTCAGAGGTGGATCTCCAGCTGTGTTACTCAGCAGGGCAGAGATGAGTTTTGGGCATATGGAGAAGAAGGTGAAGCAACTTGGCAGCAGAGCAGTGACATCAGTAGGAATCTGACTTCCCTCCATCGTGCACTCACCTTGTTAATACCCTGTTGGCACAGGGAGTGGAGGAAGACTAATTAGCACATGAAAGCTTAGCAGATAGCAGAGCCGGGCATTGGTGGACAGCTCTGTTGGAGGCATGAGCTTTTTGCATGCCACCTTCGTTGCGTCCTTTCTGGCCTATCTGACCTGCTGAGTGGTATGTGCAAGCATATGTGCTCCGAAGCTAAATGTGTAACGAGACCCTTCACCAGGCTGTCATGCATGGAACAGCAGGGAGGCTTGTTAAGAGCAAGCGTGAGATCACAGCCTGACATAATGGGGAAGAAGGGCTGGTAGTCTCATCTGCCGATAGCAGGTGCACCTCAAGGTTTCCCACAGCTGCCATGCTGTTGGCTGTTGCAGTTTCCAGGACAAGCCAAATAAAGACAGCTGTTGCAGGTCAGATCTCCACAGCTATAACAGATCCACAGAGGAAATTCTTGCTCTGGTTTTAGTCTCTGCTCATCCACCTTCCACCTTTTTCATCTAGAAAATGTAAAAGCCAGCCAGGGCTTTAATAGGCTAATTAGGATATGTCAGGCGTGATGGGCTACCCATGTATTTGATTCTCTTGGCCCAAAAGGGGTAGGATAGCTATGACTTACTCACCATCACAGAAACGTGGTGGGATGACTGCCATGACTGGAGTGCTGCAATGGATGGCTATAAGCTCTTCAGAAAGGATAGGCAAGGAAGGAGAGGTGGTGGGATGGCTCTCTATGTTAGGGAGTGTTTTGAGTGTACAGAGCTCTATGATTGTGATGACAAGATCGAGTGCTTATGCGTAAGGATTAGAGGGAAGGCCAACAAGGCAG
>VYZV01001518.1:2768-30516 GCA_013401275.1 Pandion haliaetus | reverse complement strand
CCCCTTATTCACTCAGGATTTTCTCCACGAGAAAGCAAGCCAGCAGTAAGTTAGAAGGTGGCTTCCAGTGCCTGGTCCCCACTCTTTCCCCCCCCCACCCCGTGGGTGCTCATCGGTGCTGTTCTTGTTTTGTGCTCGATGATCAGCTTCCTGAGGGAGCAGAAAGAGGTGTTAATGTATCCGCAGAGGGAGCTGTTGCAGAGAAGTTGTGAAGCCTCCTTCCCCACAGAGAACAAGCCCTACACCGCAGTTCCATAGGAAGGAAGGCGAAGAATAGGATTTTGTTCACTTTGGAGAGGAGAGAAAATCCTGTGAGGGATGTGGGATTTCTTTCTGAGGGTGCCTTAATGGTTCCCCTGGTATACTTGTCCTCCCTGGGTACAATGATCCTCTGTGGAGGGGTGATGGGTCAGATCAATTCTCTTGCAAAGCAGCTTGCCATCATCGGGCCATCAGAGGAGTTTGAGATGCTGAAACAGAAACAAAAGCTTCTGTGTGGAGCCTTTGTTAGTTGATGAGAGGTAAACTTGGAACAATCGACAGAAAATTCCCTGCCGACTACCTGTGGGATCTGCTTCAGTGTCCCACCAGAGCCTGGTAGCTCTTTTCATGATTTTGAGCTTTTTATGATGACTGCTTTTCACTAACTTTGTGCTGCGTTTCCTGCTGGATGCTTCCATTGGAAAGCTCTGGCTGCCATGTCTTTCTTTGGGGGTATTGTAGATCTTGAGGCCTTTTGCCTCGAAAGTTGCGGGTAGAGGGTGTGGAGTGTTTTGCTGAACCGTTTGGCTCTGGGACTTTGTGCTTTCTGAGCAGGACTTGCTCACGCAAGCTGGGGGTGCCCCATTATGCAGTCTGGAGAATAGGCCTGAATCCAGGAGATTTTGGGACCTGAAGGAGGTCTGGTAGAGCAGAAAGGGAAGCGGGCATCTGTGTTTGGTGTGAGAACTCCTTAACTCCTCATGGCTGTAGCTGGCACCGAGCTTCTGGCTTCCCTCATAACCTTCCCCGGGGAGGCAGAGTGTGGGAGCGTGGCCTTGTCTGTGCTCGGGTTGAGGAGTAAAGCCAAAATCTCCCCAGAAGCGCCTGCGGTCGGTGTTCTCGCTGCCTTCTGAAAGGTGGAGGGGAAGAAGCGCGGGTCTGACAGCACTGCAGCTTCTCGTCTCTCTCCGTACCACCAGCCTGCTAGACCTACCGATGATTGGGGAGCATGGGACGTCCCTGCTGGGGTCGTACTGAAGTGTCACTCGGGTCCGTATCGCTCTCCCACTGTCGCACGGCATTGCTCTACGCACGCGGTGCGTGGGGCCTCGGTGTTTATTTCCTTTATTGCAATACTCCGTTAATAATGTAGTTTGTGTGTGCTGGGCCAGGGAGGCCCATGCAGCCCGTCTTAACTCTCAGACCCGATCTGCATGAAAGTTGTGTGCGGTTTCAGCAGCTATTTTGCTGTATATCACATATATGTGGCCATAGCGATGTCTTCTGAGGTTACCATTGTTTCAGGTTTGCCAGACTAAACTCCTCTTGCAGGAATTGTGTAATGCATAAGGGTTTTTTTTAATTGGAGCTTACTATTCAAGGGGCATTTAAATATTTTATGATTTTTGAGCCATGCAACCCCTAAGCAGAAGATTCTTGTTGGATTCAGGACAAAGGAGCTCTAAAGGTGACTTGCAATCTGAAGAAGATATATAGGTACTGCATTTTTTTAAATATAATAGATCTGGCAATTCAAATATAGAGCTTATTTTAATGATATTTTCAAGCTCTCTCTTCTCTTGGGATAGCAGACCTGGAGATTAGCTATAACCAAAGAAAAATCTGAGGGAGAGGGGAAGGTTTCTAGTAGGACTGCAGTAATCCCATTCACCCCATTTAAACTGGGGGAGATGAAGGATTTTTTCACCGCTTCAAGTGGGGCAATGAAAGGTGGCATCTTCTGCTGTATTTGCCATTATTTTTTCCTGCTTTTCAAAAGCTTCTGATTTTTGGATACTTTGATAAAAAGTAAAATTTAATCTAAAAGACACATGTTTATCCTCTTAATTCTTGGCAAGTCACCGAGACTCTTCCAGATCACAACGCTGGCAAATATGGTCTAAAAATAGTAGCAATGCACGCAAAATTACACAGGACAAACATACATGTGCGAGTTTCCATTGCAGCTGTTCCTTCCTGGGCCGGCTGGTTAGGAAGGGATAGAGAAAGCTTTGACTGGATGGAGAGAGGACCAGAAGACAAAGTGCAAAGAGATCTTTGCCTCAGGAAAGCAAAATTTGATGTCCAACTCAATTTGATGTCAATTTCTGCCGATTTGCTCTGCTTGCATTGCTGTGTAAAGCATCAGAAATCCCACCAGCAATTCCCAGTACCTGTTTATCTGGAAAGTGAGTATGGAAAACAGCATCGGACCAGGAATCCTGCGCTGAAGCCCCCTCCTGAAGAACACAAAACCCGGTGGTCTGCTCTTTTATCTTGTTTAAGTATTTGTAAGCACAAATGGTGGGGTTTTGTAACATCATGGAAATAGATACGGGAGTGTTTTGTCACCTGAAATACTAGTTTTACTCCTTGGTGCTGCAAAACGATGCACAATTAGCTTATAAGAGGTAGATGTTTGAGAATAGCTAATGCCCAGTCGTGCTCTGCATAATGCATTTGGTGAAAGAACAATAAATGTGTGGATTTAAACAGAATATAGACAGCTAATTATCCCTGAGGTTAAATGTTCAGTTCATTCCTGAGGAAATAGTGAAAAAAACCCTAAAGCCAAACCCCAAGAGTGATATTAAGAAACTATTTTTTTAAATCCTAAAATGGTTCTTTGTATTGTACAATTTTACGATCCGTCATCCAGTACCATGAAAGGACTTGTCCAGGATAGAAAAAGAAGCTGCTTTGTGCAGGCAGGGATTTGGCTGTGGGAGCTGGTGTTAGACCTTCCCAGACCTGTGCTCGGAGAGGCGAGGAGGCCACGCTCCTCCTTCCCTGCGTGCTCTGACCGAGCCATTGTTTGGTGGAGGGAGCGTCTGAAAACCCGATTGTCTCGATTTGAGGGAGGGGAAAAAAAGGGAAGGAAAAAAAAACCCAAACCCAACCAAAAACCCAAGTTACAGTCGGGCTTGTGCTGCGCTTGCTGCTGAACGGTGCGATTCCTTCCTTTCAGATGCGGGGTAATAAAGCTGTCTGGCTTTGATTAAAATGTTGGCCTGATGTGTTTCGTGGTCTGTTTCAGGGCAAAAAACGTAGTTCTTCGAACAGAAACGACTGAGGCATCTGTTGAACATGAGGGATGAACAGGCTTATTTTGGTCTGCTGTAACTTAAACAGGTATTTGCTGAAAAACCGCCAAGTCTCGGGATTTCGGCGCTGCATAAATTCCCCAGGGATTCAGTGGAGGTCTGGGAAAAACCAGGCTGCGCTTGTGCCGTGAGTCGGGGCTGGTGGCACCCAGCAAAGGCAATAGAAATTTGGGGTGTCGGCATGTTCCTGTGCGCAGTGGGCGTACTCAATCTGCTCCTCCAAGTTGTGTTCCATGACAGATAGAATGAGTTCCTGAATTTCTAGTGTAATTGTCGCTTTTTTTTTTTCAGGACACGCTATAAAATTGAGTTAATTCCCTTCTTGCCTGAGTGTGTTACAGAGGAGGGGTCCAAAGCTGTAGGTAAACACCCAGGTCCTCTGAGGTGCTGGAGTCTTGGAAAATGGATTTTTATTTGAGAATGATTATAAATTACAAACAGGACAATTTATTCTACTGAAATGCTGTTGTGTGTACTCACAGAGACGACTCTTACATGCTTGATCAACAAGATTAAAATAGCTTGGTAAGGGACTACTTAACTCAAAAGCCAATTAGCCAGATGCTACTGTACAGTGTGAATTATGCTCCAGCCTGGCGTGAGGTGGCGGCTGGGGACAGCCCACCGTGCCGCCTGCCCAAGATCCCAAAACAACCGTGCTAAAAACCCTCCAAAGAAGCAGATTTATTTATTCTTCAGAACTCCAGATTTCACAGCAAAAGCATCTTCCATAGACTAATAAAAAAATCCAGACGAATTTCTCACTGTTTATCTTCTTTTCCTTCAAATAGGGAGCTATCGAGTTCCGAAAGTTTACTGAAATAATCCGTCTAGACGGAGCAAGAATAGCATGGCAAGCTAACGCCACGGGTGGGGGATTTAGAAGTCATTTCTTTTTTGACTTGCTCTCTGTAAAATCTCAGATGTTCTCCTTCTTTCTAAATTAGATGGCATATGCTGGTATTTGTGCATTTAACGGTAATGTGCGTTTCCAGTGTGATTTGGAAAAGTTTTATGTCGTCAGCTGAACGCTGGCAGCTCTGGGAGGAGTTTGGTTGCTCTGACCATAACAGAAGGGAGTTGGGTTTCTGTGGGTTATATTGCTCCCCCGTCAATTCTGTTATAACTGCAATATTTTATTTTAATCCTGCAGGTACATTTCTTGATGTTTTTGTATTGACACTTTAGTGTTTCTATAGACACATACAGTGTGCTATATAAGCCTTATATTGCCCTTATCTAAAGGAGCTCGCTGCCTATAACGAGTTTATTTGAGTTTGCGTTAACTTTTGCTGTTTTACCGGTCTTGAAATTTCTGCTTGGGTTTTAAAAATGCTTGTGTGTTTTACAGCCCTTTCCTGCCAATCTGTTTAAGGTTCCCAGCTAATAGCTGTGTTGAAATTTCCAGCTGATCTGCTGTGAGAGTCACTGAGTTAAAGGCAGGTCACGCAGCAGCCTGAACCCCGATTCTGACACGAGCTGGAGCTGCTTTTTGACTGTCTGGCTCTAGATTCTTACCACAGGGTATATCAGATGAAATATTAATTGCATCATCAAGGAGTAAAGATTTGCCATTTTATACTCACATCAGATATATCAGTGGGGTTTTATTTCCAGTCCATTATTTTATTACTTCTGTGCTTGGAATTTGGCTTGCCAAAGAGTAATTCAGAACCTGCTGTATGTTGTTTGTTTTCCCTCCCAAGACTTAATTACTGTTTATTTTCCTCCTTTGAAGTGGGTAAAAGTATATTTCTTGGGTGATAAGGTGTAGTGTTTTTCAGGCTTTTTGAGATATCCTGACAACTTCTTTACTGGCAACTTTGGTTTTTTGCAGCTTGTTTCTCGACTTTGTCTGAATAGAGTGTTCTTGCAGTTATTTTCTTTTCGGGGATGTACGTGCAGAGGCAGTTTTTAAGTGTTCCTTTGTTTCATGAATTAAGTTTGAGACAACTTGAGGGAGTTCACGTAAAGTACTCTCATGCGTAATGTTACAGGCTTTTGTCAGTACCTGTGTATTTCCATGCTCCCTCTGGATTAAAGCATGCTCGTCTTTATTTAAAAAATGAAATTATAAGGACAACTCTAAAGCAGTTTTGGGGTTTGTTTGTTTCCTGTTTGTTTGTTTGTTTCTAAAACTCTGAGCAATATATGCTGAAGGCATTTAACTCTGGTATCATAGGTCGGTGCCTGAGCACTTTCCTTCTCCGAAACCCAGCGTTATCTTAAAATCACAGGAGGTGCTGGACCAGGTCCCCGGCAGCTGGACGGCCGCGCTGCCTGCAGAGCGTTTCCTGGTCGAGGACACAAAGCAGTCAGGCAGGGAAGTGAAACTTGGGTGTAATCGTGCAAACCAAAGCACATCGGCCACGCTAGCACGGCTGGCAGAGCTCAGAGCTCGACCTGCCGGCAGTCTCCAGGCGTCAAGCTCAGGGACCGCTCCCATCCCGATACGGCAGCTTAATCCTTCGCTAAATTCTCCGGCTTCTGTATTTTTGAGCAGAGTTTCAAATGCCACAATTTTTATGAGGTGGTATTTAGTGCCTCCAGGCATCAAAACGAATGAAGGCATTTAATTCAGAGAGCTGAAGGCAACGAGGTAGGAGTTTGTAACCACCTCTCGTTTTGGGACACTGTTTGCAGGTAAAAAAATTCTTTTGCACAGTCTTTTTTTGCGCAGACAGCGAGCGTTGACTCTGTCTGAGGTTTAGATTGCTAGGGTCACCGGTTAGAAATAAGTTTTGAACTCCTGTGTAGCTAACAAAGGAAAATTATGATGATACGAAACATCTATTTTTAAATCAAAATAGGCTTGTTAGGACCCTGTCGATGAACCCTGGGGCAGTGTTGCCGGTTCTTGTGTTGCAGGAGCGTTGCTGCATTCCTCAGACGTGTAAACCATATCCGTAAAAATAATCCTGATCATCGGGGTGGACGGGAGTTGAACTTGTAATTAATTCTGGAGCAAATTAGATGCGTGTTTCTCAATGCTGTTATTTCATTTTGAAGAGCGTGTGGGTTTTGCTAAAATGTACAGGGTCTCCTGATGTTTACAAAAATATTTTGCATCTTCAGTTACCTGCATTTTACATATTGAAATGGCAATTTTTGTGTTTTTCCCTCCTCCATTGTGACTACGGCTTTGAGGTTTTGTAATGGGGGCCAGATCCTTCCTTAGGGTTAGGGAGGTTTGCCGTGGCAGAGAGGTCTCTATTGTTTCCTTACCTTGTGTATCCTGTTGTTCTTTGTTTAACCTGTCATCGTACTTGATGTGGTGCCTGCCGCCCCTGCTTTCGCTGGCTCCTTAAATCAGGAGCGCTGGGAGCGCAAGGAAAATACACGTATGTAATGCCACGCGGAGCTGCCCCTGCACCGCCTCGGTGGGGGAGGCTTGTGTTTTGTGCTCTGCTGAAATAAGCAGAGAAAGCATTTAAAATTTGTACGCTTTTGGGTGCTGGCCGCAAAGTGAATTTTGCCTTCCCTGGGATGCTGGTTGCATTAACACACGAAAGGGCTAAGAGTTCATGCTGTCACGAGTGTTGTCACCGAGCGTAGGACCCTCGCTCTCGGTCCACTTTGTCTGATGGCTCTTATGTCCGTAAATGCTGGCGTTTGTGTAAATGTTTTTTTTTTTGTGATGGGTTCCAAACCCCACTGATTCTACTGCTTGCATGCTTAAGTGACAGTGTCTTACAGTAGCTTTGAATTAAGCCTGTTGAAACCACACCAAGTCTGTAGGGATCTTGTTGCTTTATATCTAATGTGGCTTTTTTTCCGGCTAGTTGTTTCACCGTGCCTTTAAACAAAATACAAATTTTACTCTTAAAAAGCATGAGCAAGAGGGCTCTGACAAGCTACAGTAGCAATTTTCTTATTTCCTTTCTTTTTTTTTTTTTTTTTTCCTTCTTTCTGTTTCAGAACCTGAAAAGACCAATATCAACTGCTGCAGTCAGGCTTCGTGACAAGAAGTTGCTTTTCAGAGGAAGGAGCTGTACTGCTCTGCTGGCCTGTCAGCAGATTTCTGACAACTCCAGACCCTGTTTGCCCTCGCAGCTGGGATTTTGCCATCCCAAACTAGATCTCTGCCATTTCCTGCATTGATACAAGGTGGTGTGTGGATTGCAACTGCCAGCTACGTCGCTTAAGGGCGAGGACTCTATTTTTTTCCCCCTCCTGTGTAGCTGGACATTAGAGCAAACACGCCGAGATGTCTAAAAAGCAAAATGCAAAAGGTAAGATGCATGTGAATGTGGTATAATCAAATGCCAATAAGCAGCACCATTGATTCTAAAGTTATCAATTAGGAAAAGGGTTAATTGCTTTTGCTGTACTCCCTTTCAAGGCTGCTAGCATCACTTGACAGCTTATTGTCGCTGTCTTAGTGACATCATATAACCTGTTGGGTTTTGTGACATTTTTAGTAACATTTCAATTGTCCAGCTGGACAGTTCGGATTTCACAAGTTCCTGTATAATGTTAATATTGCATCACTTCCACAGTCGGACAACAGGAGAAAAAAATATTTAGTAGTTGGAGAGTTACGGAGCCAAACTTTTTTATTTTGCTGGGGTCCCCAGTTGGTGCACGACCTCCCCTTGCTGGGTATTGCCAGGATGAATTTGAGTGGTGTCTGGGTCCCCCGCGGGATTAACTCTACCAAAAGTTAGTCTTGTTCCCAGGCAGCCCTTCTCCACCCTCTCAAGAGTGCCCTGTGGACGCTGTGGTTTCAGGGCAGGCTTCTGTTGTGGACTTGCTTGTCCTGTCTGTGGCAACTGCTTGCCAGGAATCCAGTTAAGAAACAAGCCATCAAATCGAGGTGGGACAGCTCAGCTCAGGTTTTCACCTCTTGGGGATGCGATTCAAACAAGACCTATTTAAATCTTTTTCCTTCAAGATAGGTACACAAGGGGAATGAGCAAGTTTGCAAGAAGCTTTTTCACTTGCTTTTGTCTTCAAATACACAGGCTGGTTTTCCTTTTTCTGCCATTGCATGTTAAGTGGCGAAGCTGTTCTGGCGTCAAGCAGCTTATTTCAGGGAGGGATCTTATTTGTTGCGTGTGAAACATTAATTCCAAAGTGTGTGTGGTGGGGGGAGAAGGGGGGTTTGAGGGTTATGGTTCTCTTTTTATTTGAGCTGACTACTAATTAATAATTTAAGGCGAATGGGTTTGACAATTCATGTCCTTTACCTCAAGAGAAGAGCTTTTGTTCTCTGTAGATTTTTTTTTTTTCGAGCAGCTTTGGCATAGAAACAGTGTCTACCTGAGGAGCCCAGCCGTCCTTTGACAGCTAGATCCATACATGATTCAAAGCAATTAGTAACAGTTATGGAAATTATTGTATAGGATAGTTCTGAGTGATTTTTAAAGCGCTGTATTTGTATCTGTGCTCTTGGAAGCCTCAGTACAAGTCATTAAGAAATTGACTTCTCTCTGATGCTGGAAACGGAGCCCAGCAATCGTTGCTGCTGAGTACATGTGGAGAGAAAAGCACACCTTGAAACACCAGAAGAGAATTAATGGGTCTAGGTTGGGGAACAGCAAGAGAAATCTGTAGGAGACGACTGGGGGAAAACATGGGAAGCTGTTACTCTGAGGGAATTCGGGGCTTTGGCAAATCCCCAGCCGAACGAGAAAGCCAACACAATTGCTGCTCTCGGTGTGGTTCGGCAGAGTGTGTCCTAGAGAGAATCCGCTGGGAAGTGCTGGCATGTATTGGGTTCCGAAAGAAAAGTAAAGGGATCTTAGACATAAATATTTGACACTGAGCAGGAATGCAGAGTAGGCTTTAATTCGCTTTGCCACCAGGGATATAAAATACGCCCTGCTTTGTTAAGCAGGCTCATCTCCAGTCTGCGTTGCAGTGTGGACATAAGGGAAGGTGAGAGTTAAAGCTGCAGACTCTTCTGGCTGTGCCCTGTCCTGTTTGGACTGTGATTGAATTTTCAATTACTACTTTTCTGCTGCTCTAGAATGTTAATGTAGTCAACTAATATTTTCCACTCCTCTGTAAAGGAGTGTACCTCGGCCAGGTGAGGAATGTCTTTTCAGTTTCTCTTCCTTTCTTTCTGAAAGCAAAACAAAACCCCGTTGCAGTGTAACAAAGGGCTGATGAGAAGTGTTGAGAGATAGGGAATGAGACAGACCTATTTTTAATAATGCAGCAGTTTTGAAACCGAATCAGAAGCCCACCTGTTTCTTCTTCTTAGAAGTGCCACAGAACAGAGCGAACATCTGAGCTATTCAGAAGGGTATTTTTAAGTCTTGTGAAAATGTATATGCAAAGTTTGGGCACAGAATCGTGTTCTGCTCCTGAATATTACTGGCTGTAAATAACTCTTTACTCAAAAGATCTATGCTGAGGAGAAAACAGTTCAATCTGTAAACCAGTCATGTAATTAATCCCCATTCAAAATCCAAATGCGTGCATCCACATGTAGGTCCATGTCTGGGTTATACTGGGTGGCTCATTTCAGCTTTAGTATATTCTGTAAGAGAGAATTTAGAAATTCCAAGGAAAGGTCATCTCAGTGATGCCAGATCTCTAAATAAATACTTCCCCAGAGTCTAGTAGGTTTGTTGGTTTGCTGCTGTCTGAAGTGATCTTGGATTCTTAGTGCTTCGTTTTTTTCCCCCAACACGAAGCATGTGCACTCCCTCTCATCCCCCCTTCTGACTCGATTAATTGATTTGAGTGAAAGCAGCCACCAGGCTTAGGAATGACTGGTGACCCCAGGATACAAAGCAATCACATAAATCTTGTTTCCATCGGACGTCAGCCACGGTTTTAGGCATGCCAGGTTCCTGAATAAAACAGCACTCGGGTTCCTACTCATCTGGATACGTCAAGGAGCCATTTCAATTGATGGAAAACTGCCCTATGTGAATTTGGTAAAGGCGAAAGGTCTTTGGTATCAGTCGCTGGGAAGGGAGGGCTTCAGCTGGGGTGGCGTTAAGCAGCAGGGAGCCTGCACACCAGAGCCTTTACAAAAACCCCAAGTGTGGGAGAAATTTCATTTTAAGCTCGCACTTTGTTTAACAACACATCGATCAAACAGAAGATACTGCTCCGCAGAAACCAGGCTTTGCCAGTTGGGGTGGTTGCAAGCTCTTTGCTCGGTCTGTGTCCGGACAACTTCTGGTAGAATCGGCAAACGGCCAGATTGCGGAGTTAATCTGCAAGGCAGCACTTGCTGTGAGTTGCGTTGAAAATGCACAAAGGCAAATATTGAGCGTGTGTTCTGTAACCTGATAAATCGGATCCTGGCTTGTGAGTGAGCTCGGGTACGGTACAAGGATGCAGGTGATGTCAGGAATTCATAGGAACTTCAGCTGCATCACTCTGCTGAGTGATGCTCTGGAAATGCGCAGGTTTAATTTAATTTTTCATTTTTTTAATGTGTAGATGGAAATTAGATGGGAGGGGTAAGACAGCGTCCTGCGGTTTGAATTACCTTAATGGCTCTCTGTTTGGCTTCGCTGCCTTAGCTCCACTGAAAGCTGATTGCCTTGCTTCACTGCTTGTGTGTCCAAAGCAGAAGGCGGAGCGCAGGTTAAAACTGCAGCTGTGGCAGTGGCCGGGAAATGGCAGCGTGCCTGCCTCGGCTAGACCAGGTCGGTGACACTGCGGGGGCAATTAGACCTGTGCTCCAAGTGCTTCCCCTGCCCCTGGAAGCAGGATGGGTGCTTAGGAGAGCTGTGTCCGTATGAGTCCCTGCCTTCGCGGCAAAAATGCCCACTTTTTGTGTCTGGCAGAAATACCCAGTTTTAGCAGCATAACTTTAGGCATATTTTAGTTGATTTGCAAGAAGTTAATTTTTATTTCATATTTAATTTCTTTTTCTTTCCACTCTTCCAAGCCCTTCAATGAATATGGCCTTATATTGGGAAGTTAGCCTGCATTAATACAAGGGCTAACTCTTCTGCTGCCATCCAGCAGCCATCCAGCTTCTGCTGGAGATCAGATGTCTGGAAGTTTTAATTTGCTCACCTCAGAATGAATTCTTCAAATTGTGACTCCATCTCTTGCCTGCGTAGCCAGTTTTTTCATAATAACACCCTGGTGAACCGATCACTTTCCCACATCAAGTTTGGACCAAGAAGGCCATGTTGCATGCTTGGCCCCTTGAAATCTGTTTCAGAAAATAAGCAAGAAAGTGGCATTTTTTGTTGAGACAAGACTATGAAGTGCAGCTGCCACCTCTGTGGGCTGGCTGTGCACTGCAGGAATATCACAGGGCTGTCCTTGGGGCATTAAAATAGTTTCCACAACAGCTGATTGAGGTACCAAGCCCCAACTTTGAATGTGCCCAGGCAGTAAGCAGGGACAGAAATTGAGCGAGTACAGCTTAGTAACCCAACAGACCAGCTCAAGTATCTTAAATGTATTTTGGGGAAGGGAGGGCTTAGGGTTGTGTGTGGTAGTGATGTTCTTCCCCTTGGATCGTGGAGAAAGTTAGTGTTTCTATGTAGTTTTTTTCTGGTATCAATGAAATGTTGTCTCAACAGCAGCAAACCCAGGAATATTGATTCTAGCCCCAGTTTAGTCCTCACTTCTAATTCGTGAGGAGAGAGCTTAGCATTGCTACCTCTGTTGCCTGTTAGCAAGAACTGTTCTTACAAGGAAAAAATAGCAGTATGTGTTGATGTAATTTGTAAGGAAAAGCACGACACGCGAGAGATGTGAAATGCAGCCAGTGGTGGTCTGTTTGCTTCAAGTGCAATGCCTGATGCCCTGGGAGCCGTGAAACCACAGAAAACTCCCACAGATGTAATCTCTTATGTAGCACTTTTTTTGGAAATCNCCCCAATATTTCTGGGTACTTTGGTGTGATGGTGTGACTGCAAGCATGGACTGATGGAATAATGATATTCTGGCTTCTTTACTCTGTCCTGGGAAGATGCATTAATTCCTGTCCAGTCACCTCTGCAGTCCTGGGCACAGACATCTCCCAATTCTCGCAACGCAGGGACTGCTGAAGATGCTTGTAATTAGAGCAAATTGGAGATGCTCTGAGCAAGCAGCGAGGTGCCATTTCTTTAAGAGCTTTTTATTTCGCATTAGCTGAGGTCTCCTGCGCTATCCCTGGGAGAGTTGGCGTGGTTACCGTTGACCTGAAAAGCCACAGAGTCTATAAATGTTTCACAGTTTAACTGAATCTTAATTGCATAGCATTTTAAGTGTATATGCTGTCTGGTTCCCCAAAGCCATCTGCCTGCGAGTGTCCTGGCTGGGGCAGGAGGGTGAACCTGGCTTTTGGAGTGGGAGTATTTTTTTTTTTAATTAGTTTCGTACGCTGTTTTACTGCGCAGACTTGCCGTGAGCTGGCACGTGGGTGCAGTGGGGATGAAGTGCTGGATGGATTCAGAGGAGCTAAATGCATAAATGTGATGGTGCTGTATGCTTTCGTGAAGTGTCCTCTGTGACGCTGGTTGGGACAAAGTCTGTGTAGCTGTCAGGCTGGTGCTTTTGTTTCTTTTCTGTGTCTTCTTGTGGAACGACTGCCTGCCATGACTCAAGAGCGAGCCAGGACTTGGCTTGGCTTGGAGCTTGAGGGGGAAATAGTGGCCCCTGTTTTGACTTCCTCAAGGTGTCGGGTGTGAAGTTGTTTTATTTCTTGTGTCCCAGGAAGCGGAGCAGGCATTTGTTAGGTCTGTAGTTCTAATTCTTGCACGTGGTTCATACAGAAAGGACTAATTAGCAGAGTTATAGGAGGAGCAGGCTGATGTTTGGCAGGGTGGATTCTTCCTGGCATCGTTAGTGTTTCTGTTTAAGAGCTCCTGTGTTGATCAGTCCAATAAATAGCACTGAAACACAAAAGTAAATGATGTGGGATGAACGATTTCTTACCACCTCATTTTTCTGGAGGATGCAGTTATGAACAGAGAAGCAATTAAGGCCGTTGGCATCATCTCTGGCATTTATCACATCAAATCAACAGGGTGGCACTGAATTGTGTATGTTTTAATGCAACCGAGATCAGTCCGAGTGTCTGACTGACTCATCATGTCAGACATGACATGCATAGTCTGAGCCCTGGCTTTGGAAAGGAGCTTTCCTTTCCCACAAGGTTGTTAATTCAAAAATCTTGAAGTCACTGGTGGCCGCCGGACTTCTGTCCACGCAGGCATGAGCATTTTAAATTCTGTCCCTTCTTGCAGATACCCACTGTCACAAGAGACCCGATTGCCAGCAGCCCTTTTTATGATGCTTGGGAGTGCTCAAGGGCAATATCGAATGTATATGGTGTAGTCTTTGTTGCATAATTTTTGCATGATAAACATTTTAACACCGGCAGGACTTGGGCTGTAGTGAAGCGACTGGAAGCTGGAGAAGCATCTCAGAGCAAGGCGCCGACAAGCTCAGTCCCCTCTAAGACCAAGTGCAAATGGAGATGTGAGAAAGGGATGGGATTGAGTAGCTGAAAGTGTGCTGCGTGGGGGAGCTGAACTTCATCTTCCCTGGCACCTCGGTCCTTGGTGGCTGCTCTGCAATGAAGATTTTGAAAAAAGATCGCTAATTTGCACTCGGTGATGGGAGTCTGAAAGCCATTTACAAGATTAAGGACTAGAAAGTTGGTAACTCAAACTTCCATGAGCTTGGCAAACTTGAGAAAATCTTGCTCATGGGGCTGAAATGGGTAAGGATGGTGCGAGGAGGAATTTAACCGTTCATCTGTAGCCTTAATAAGAGGCTGACCTTTCCATCATGTTCACAATTCTGTCACTGTATTTGGACGCATCTCAGTTTAAATGCTACATCAATGTCTGGGAACCGCGGAAGTCAATGGTGTGTCTCAAAATCGCGTACGAGTTATTTAGAGGAGGTGAGGGAAAGAACATGAATCAGCAGCTTGGAATATCAGCTGAGCTAAAGCAGAAAGGGCAGTGACCCAGCAAGCATCCCCGCAGAGCACCCTGGCTGGCTGAAAGTGTCCCTTCCCCCAGGCTGTTCCCAAAGCCACTGGGCAGCGGCAGCTGTAGAAACCTACCTGAGAAGCTTTGCAGAAGAACCAGTGGTCTTGTGCTTCCCTGGCTCCGTGCAGGGCTCGAGGCATCAAAGCACACGCAAGCAAATGCCCTCCTAGGAAATCTGCCTGTGGCTTTGTGCCTGTGTGTGAACTCCCTGGAAAGGGGTTGGTGATGCAGAATAAGAGTGCTTAAAACCGCTGGGGTCCTGCCATCAGCCCCTGCCCAGGGACACGTGTTCTTCCTGAGACGAAATGTGGCTAAAATACCGGTTTGAAGTATGTTCTTTCATAGCTGTGTATAGATGGGTTTTTCTATATCCCTTTTCTTTAGCAAACCTGAAATTTAGCCTGCTCAGACCTTTGGCAGGAAAATCGAGTGCGAATTTGTGATACCAGGCACTCGTAAGGAACTCTTGGAGAAATGGTAGGGCCTGCAGATTTATGTGACCTTTGCTCGCTGGCAGGGAGCAAACCTGTTGGTGATGGCTGTCTCAATTATGGGTCTCTTTTGGAACATATAACCATTACCTTGGAGATCATAGCTGGCAGGGAACACAAGCTGCTGGATCTTCAAACCCATTTATCAGTCTGCTTGCCATTTGTATCTCCAGGTGGAGGAAATTGTTAACCACACTGCTGGAAGGCTCTAGTGCTTTTGTTAACTCTTTATTGCTGGGCTCAGTAAAAGATTAATTTGGAAATGGAGAAACGGTACTGATCTGGTCTGCTTCAGCAATCTTCTGTTTCGCAGCAGCCCTGTTGGGGCTAGTGGTTTTTGGCTTGCGGTTTTGATCCATGGTTGGTTGGTTTAAACTGACCCAGGGCTGAGGAGTGAATCGGCTTGAGTTCAGTGGGGGGCACTGGCAAACCAGATTCAACTGGGGTTACCTGGCTAAACAGAATCTGGTCCTTAAACAAGGCTGGGATATCATCCGTTTTACTCTCAGCAGCTAATAATCCTCTGCTAACCACAGGACAGAATTAGCCAGTGAACACCATATGTTTGTAGGATTTCAATTTTCTCCTTGGCAAAGTAACAACTCGGAGCTGACCTCTTGCTTCCTATCTTTCTAAATGTCTCTCGGTGCCTGTTCATAAGAGAGCTTCCCTATCCTTTGTCTTCACAGATCTGTCTGGGTTTATTTTTGATGTGCAGTCCAATACTGTGATGGCCCAAGGAGGAACCTTTGAAAACATGAAGGAGAAGGTAAATGTGTCTTCTGAGACTTTAACTCACCCCACGCCATGGAAGAGCTCGTGAATGCTGTATCTTCATCTCCTCTCTGAGATGAAATATGTTTCTGTCTGGGAGCTAACTGCAGCTCTGTCAAAAGCAAAATTTTATTCAGGCTAAATCGTCCTGGCACATTAAAGTTTTATAAGGAAGTCATCGGTTACGGTTTTTAGACTGCTTGCAGAAGGGTTGCTGCAGGCTCCGTGTGGGATAAAGCAAATGGTTTACATGTTACCCTGTTTTCTTTCCTCTAGATCAGCGCGGTGCGTGCAATAGTCCCCAACAGGAGCAACAATGAGATTGTCCTTGTGCTGCAGCATTTTGACAACTGTGTGGACAAAACAGTGCAAGCCTTTATGGAAGGTAACTGTGCCTGGTTTCTTAGCGGGGTTTATGGCTTGGTAACTCGCATGTACCGTGTTTATGGACCTACTTCAGAAGGAACAATAGCCTTTGTGCAGAAAGGGCTGTGTGCAGTAAGTACACCAGGTAGCAGAAGCTCATGTAGCTTCTCGGCGCATCCAAGTACAGGCTCTATCCACAAAGATAACTAATGGATGATTCCCTTCCCGAGTTTTAGTTGATGTTTGTTCAACTAGGGGTCAAGGCAGAGATAAGCATTTGATAGCTCTTTAGATAAAGGAGGTTTGATATGCATTTACAGAAATTCTTGTTCATATGTACAGAATGGAATGTCTTCAGCTTCGATAGTTGCTGTTTGTACTTTGAAACCTGGCTCACAAATCTTCTCTTGGGTCTGGCTGGCATGCTGCATTAGATGGATTTTCTGACCTTGGAAAAACAGGCTGTTGCTGGTGACAGTGCTTGTCGCTTTGCAGCTCTTATTTCCATGCTGGCCATCACTGACAACTGCGCTTTGCCTCTGGCCTGCAGAAGGTATGACAGCTATTCCTCTGACTGTGGGCATCCTGACACAGTCAGTGTCTGTGGGGAGAGAAGGCCAGCAGATTATCTGACCTGAACGCAACCTTTGAGTTCAGAACATGCTCCTGCAGGGTTCCAAGTACCTAAACCTTTAGTATGACAGAGCCAAAGAGAAGGGGTTGGGGTTTTTTGGGGGGTTTGGTTTTTTTTTTTTTTTCCCTGCAAATAGCTGGCACTGTGCTGTAAGGGAGTAGTCCCGTTCAGCAGTGTGTTCCCAAAGCAAAAATGAGATCGATCCTTTTATTGCATCAACTAAGAGAACTGAAACTTAGCTGCTGAAAGTGTTACGGCTGGCTCCAGGTATGGAGGCACTTCCATGTGACTGGGAAAGAACTGGAGTGGATGCCTCGTCCACTGCTCATCGCTGCATTTTGTTTCAGGCAATGCCAGTGAAGTACTGAAAGAATGGACTGTAACAGGCAAAAAAAAGGTAACGCTTTTAAAATAAACTTTGCCAAGGCATTTATCTTTTTATTTTGAGGATTTAGACTACAGAGAACAGTAGGCATTCCTTATGATTTAGATGGGAAAAGAAACCAAAGAGCAAACGCGTATATCGATGTTTGCAGAACTGATGCACGGAGATAATCACTAGGTTATCAGGTGCCTCACTGTTCAGGGCAATGATTTACATGGTAAATTCAGTGCCAGTTGTAAACATCATCCTCTTGCCATATTTGCATTTAATTTAGTTGTCAGACACATTGTGTTGAATGTAGCATCTGAAAAAAAGATTCTAGACTTTCTGTTCTTGCAGTCGCTTTTATTCTGCTGACCCTCTATAGGACCCCTAATCTGCACACACAGCCCCACACTGAAGTAAATCTTTATCAGGTCCATTTATTTCAGCGGAGCTCTGTAATTCACTGTTCAGATAGTCATGCTGTTCCATTTTTCATCGGTAACCTTTGGAGCTGAACAGTTGCGTCTAATGCTGAGCTCTGTGGAAATATATTTCTTTGTCACGTAAGCTTTCTCGAGTGTTTTGCCTAGTTCTTTGCTCAGACCTCTGTGAAAGGGTTAAATAAAGATTTGCAAAGTTTCAGTACTTGATATTATAATATCTAAATCCACCAGGACAAGAATAAAATCATAATTATTCAAAAGGACTCCTTTGAATATGTGAAAAGCACCAGCATNGGGGGGGAAATGTGACTGAGTAGCCCTGTGTTGAGAAATGAGGGAAGTTTTATCAGGGCAAGGTCTAGCAGAGCACCCTGGAAGCTGCACCTTGCCAGTGAGCAACCCCAGAAGTGACCCAGCCGGTGCTGTGGGATACAGCCACAAACCTGTCTGTTGTTTCCCATCAGTTATGCAGCCTTCATCTGATAACCATTGCTCTTGTTGGCACACCTTTGGAGAGGATAATGTATTCGTGCCTCATTAATGCCACCATAACTGTCCTCATTGTTGAATAAATCCCTCCTACTGTTAATAGGATCAACAGCTGGGCTGGCTGAAAAAGCATTTAATTCAGCTACTTTCAGCCGGTAATCATAAGCTTAATTTTCCCTTCAGGAACTAAGCTTAACATTTTTCCCCCCGCCTTTGTGGTGTGGATGCCTAATCCTTAGAACAAGAAGAAGAAAACCAAACCGAAACCGCAAGCTGAATCGAGCCCTGGCCTCCCAGACCCCGGTAAATTGGTGTCCACTGAAGAGGAGCAGTCGGCGAACTCGGAGAAGGGTGGAATTAACGGTTTCCATGTCAACGGCTGTGCCCACGACACGGAGTCTGTGGACTCGCTCAGCGAAGGTTTGGATGCACTTTCAATTGATGCCAGAGAGTTGGAGGATTGCGAGTCTGCTGCACCAGGCATGCCTGATAGAACAGGTTAGTCTCTATAAAGTAGCGCAGGAGATGGGCACCGAGTGTTTAAAAAGCAGAGGAGCTGCCTCCTGCTTTTTTTGTGTTCCTTCTTTGTTTTGGGTCAGCTTTGAATACTGATTTGTTTGGATGGCTCTTCAGGAAAGAGCAGCTCACCTTGATTTTCTGATTTTTTTGCTTGTTGTAAAGAGGCGGTCAGTGTTCTGCTGTCCTCTTTGCGTTCCCCTTTAAACGAGTGTGCTTTTCTACAGCAGTGCCTGAACTAGAGAATGGAATAGCAGACTTTGACACAAAATCGCTCATCATGCATCCTTCCCAGAGCCCTTCATCTCTTAGACAGCGGCCTGAGCAGAGGAGCGCTAGCAGGTCTCTGTCCAGATCAACAGCGAGCAATTCAACTCCTGCGTCCCTGTCTGTAACGCGACTGGAAGATGTTCCAGTTTCACCTGCAAACAAGAAGCTAGGTAAGGCCCTGAGGGTCTGTGTGCTCTCCGATGTCAGAGCAGGTTGCTGCTGGCCAAGTTCTCGCCGCCTCTTCTGCGGTGTCAGTGACAGACACAGTGCTGAGGCGTACCGGACTTTGATTTTAATGCGAGCTAACATGCTTCTTATTATCTGGCCAGTAACTTGCACTGTAGTCCTCCTCTTCCCTATGCACAGCAGGAATCTTGACAGCAGTTTAGATGTAGTGCCTGAAGCAGCAAACCCATATGTGTGAGAGAAGCAGGGGAGGAAGCAGCCAGTCTCGCTGCATACGTTTAGCCCATTCTTCTGTGTGCTCCATCACAGAGCCTTTAGGTTGTTTCTCATCTTTTGTGAGAATTTGTTGAAAGGCCAGAAGTTCGGACCAGTCCTCTTACAAGAAGTGACAGACTCCTTCTACTGGATTTTTTTTATTTTCCTCTTTCGTGTGCGTTCTTCACAGCTGAGTTCTTACGATAACAAGTGGGGACAGGAGGGACCTCAGAGACCCCGATTGTGATTGTGGTTATTATAGTTAGCTTAGGGAGATGAGGTGGTGGTAGTTCACCTTGCTGCATGGGAAAGCTGTAACGAGCTGGTGTTAATGTAGCTTGGCAGGGGGCAACTGCGCTCCAGCAAGCTCCAGAGAGCGTGGGCAAGGTGATGTACCCTGCTGGCAAGCTGAGATGTGGGGACTAACCTTGGCAGTGATAACCAATCCTTTCATCTCCTGATTGGAGGAAATAGCCTTAATTTTAGTTCCCAAGATAATTCCCTTCTCCAGGCAAACAGTCATTTTATATCATTTAGTGATACGGTGTAGACTGCATTTCACTCGTCTCCAGTCCCTGGCACAAAAGTGACTCAGAGATGCATTTGATTTCTCTCAGGTATTTGAAAATGTGTAGGGACGTCCCTGCCCATAGAAGGAGATTCTACAAGCCTTGGGAAAACTTTCCCCAATAAGAAGATCTCTCAAACTGTCCCTGCTGAACCTAGTGCCTTTGTAATGGGGAAGGGAAAGAAAAATTTAAAACCGAGCGGTGTATAGTTTTAAAATAAGATGGAAAGCCAACTTTAGATTTATCCCTGCTGGGATGATTTAGCAATATGATTGACATGGCTGTTTGAGTTCACTCTGTCTCTTGGTAGGTTCTAATATTGAAAAATCAGTGAAGGATCTCCAGCGCTGCACTGTTTCACTGGCTCGGTACCGGGTTGTGGTGAAGGAGGAAATGGATGCGTCCATTAAGAAGATGAAGCAGGCCTTTGCTGAACTGCAGAGTAGGTAAGTTAAATATAGGGACAGATCCAGGTGTTAAGTTTTAAGACCTATACATTTGGACTAAGACTTCAGCTTTCCAGTCAGGTAAATGACTTGCTTGTGTATGCCCTACCGTCCAAGCGCTGTTCTGCAGCAGCTGGGAGGTCAGCATGTTGTAAAGAATAAACTGGAGTCTGAAGTCCCGCACTCTGCAGTTTTTAGAAGCCACCTTCGCAGGCGGCTTTGCAAAGCCTGCGTTCGAGCTGTCGTCCCACACGTCCGGTGGGATGTTAATAGACTGTTCAGGGCTTCGGTGTGTCCATCAGGGTCTTCGATGAACTGTGGCTCCATGTCTGTACAAGACAGTTGTCCTGACCACCATAAAGTCATTTTAGATGCAGATAATATGAGAAACTTGCCAGATAACATACTGTCAGTTAGGTACTAATATTAGCTGTGCTGGAAGGAGAACTGTTGGGAGCTCAGGGTGCAGTAGTATGTGTCTTTTAGAAGCAAACATTTGTATTTGAAATCTTCAAATGATGGTTGAATTTAACACGGAAGAGAGGGATCCTTTTGAAGGTATAAGTACACATGAAAGATCATCCTGTGCAGCACTGCTTCCCCCATTTTAAGCCAAGCTTTTGATACTGTGCATGATGTTCCCTATGAGTGCAATTGGGTCTTTTTTTAATGAACATCTTTATTGGTTTGGACAAGTGCTTTAAGATGATATTCTGAAAGGCCTAATATCAGATACACTTGCTGTTTTGGCTGATTGAATCTATTACTGAGAAATTGTTCTTGGTTGTACAAATATGATTGCTTTTGGTAAAGAAATATTCATAACAAACTGCACAGAGAGTTCTCCTTGCCTGAAGTGAGTAACATTTGACAAGTAACTAAAATGCTGCTATCGCATTGTAGTATTAAAGTAGATGTTTGGCAGACTTGCAAATCTGTGTCAAAAGCTGTCTATGTCTGAAAACTGTATGTGGCCTCAAAGGCAAGAGGGTTTAGTGGCCGTGATGTAAAGAGCTGTATTCTGAAGACTTTTAGCAAATTTAGTTGTTCAGTATGGACTTTCTTGTGCTTATACTTGTGCTGAACTTTGCCACCAGGAAGTGCTCTCTTGAAATAAGTGGAATGGTGTCCTGTACTTAAATTCAGCGCGTGCTAAAAAGACTGACAAAAATGTTTACAGATGACTTTTAAACTTGAGACTAGACCAAACTGGAGGGGTAGGGTTAAAGGTGTCCGTGTGCCCTGACCTGTGTTTTCGTGCTAAGAGTTTTTGGTCTCCAAGATGAAGCTGGACGTGGAGCTCGCAGCACCTCCCATCTTTTGGAAAAGCTGCAATGTAAGGGGATTTAACCTGTCAGGAGCTGAGGGATTTGTAGCCCTAACTCAAGTTTGTTTTCATGAATATTATTTCTTACTTTGTTAGTGGCTTTGTTTACTGAGTCAGTACTGATTCAATGTTCTCACTGTATACAGCGGGGTTTTGTTGTTAAGGTTTTTATGTCTGCCTCTCTATGCAGTTACAACGTCTGTAAAAAACCTCTCCCTGGTATGGAAAATGTCATTCCTTTGGCTAACGTGTCTGGTTCCATATAAGTAATTCCTCGCCCTTTGACTTATGTTATCATCTATAAAACACTTGCGTCATGTTTGGAAAGGTTAAAGACTCAAGTCCAGTCCCACAGCGTTGCTCCAATGAGCCGGCAGCGGGTGAAGCAGGACGTGCGGTTCCGTGAGTGGGGAGGCAACTGCCTGCCTGGAACGGGGCCACCAGGAACCTCCTTCGACAAATGCCAAGTGAAAGAGCTGCCCAGCAGCATGCCAGGTCTGCACGGTTGATAAGCGGTGACTCTGCAGCCAGGGCCATTCAGCTCTGCAGAAAAAGATTCACTTTCTTTTTCCCGAAAGTGATGCAGTTGCTGGTGAGCTGAGGTGTAAATTGTACCTTCACCTTCATTTTTGTTGTTGGTTGGTGTGGTGTTTTTTTTTTTTTTCCCAACTCCCTTCATGACCCAGGGAATAATTAGTGTATTTTTAAATCCTATGGCACAAGGCAAGATCCGATAGTTAAATCCTCTTGCTGAATTGCCTCTCCAGCTGGCTTTCTACCAAAGGAAGACCTGGTTTAAAAGCAGGTTTGTTCAACTGAAACAGGATATTTAAGTAGCAAAGCTTGGACTGGTTTAACTTTTTGCCTGTCAGTGTCAGGGCTGCCTTTCGGATGTCCTTTTAACCAGTGAGGCTTCCTAGAGTTCTTGACCTTCATCATCTCTCGCTAGACAACGTGCTTGTATTAGACCTGTGGTCCGTAGGTAGGTGGGGGTGAAGGAGGAGACTAATGCCGG
The DNA here is from genome assembly GCA_013401275.1 of Pandion haliaetus. Taxonomy (NCBI): domain Eukaryota; kingdom Metazoa; phylum Chordata; class Aves; order Accipitriformes; family Pandionidae; genus Pandion; species Pandion haliaetus. Next base: position 8,144 of record VYZV01001518.1, on the reverse strand, counting down.
GGTCGTGCCTGTCTCAATCTCTGAAATCCATCCTGTTTGAGTGGCAGATGTAGCAGTAGCTGCTTTGGCTTCCTATTTTGAGAGGATTTGCTCCTCTGGGCTGGAGATGATCGGGTAACCTGAACTAGAAAATCCTGATAGTCCTTAAATTCCTGAATATTTTGCTATCCGCTGACAGGGAAAGAAGCACATCGGGAGAAAAAAAACCCGAGCCTCTGTGAGCGGTGTGGGTAAGTTCAATTTTAGTGCTGCTTGCTGAGTTGGTTGTGGGGCAGGGTTTGAGGTTTCTCACTGCTGAGATCGCTGCTGCATACCTCGTGCTGCGGATCGCCCTTACTTCCTCGTGGCAGAGCTGCCAGGCATGCTTCCAGCCACCTTCAATTGCAGTCAATCTTTGAGATCGTTGTGTTTCAGCCCCAAGGAAAACTGGCCCCAAAGCCCTCAGTGTGCTTGTGCAGACAGCTGTTGTCTTTCATGAACAGACAACATCTTGCAGGCACTGCTCGACCGATCTGGCTTGCAGCTGAGAGCATCTTTTGTAACGGTTGGGTCACAACCAAGTATTCAGCATTATTTCCTCTTCAGCAGCTGTCGGTTTACCTGCTGCTCCTTTTTCTTCCTTGCGCACTTCTTAAATGTCCTTTCTTAAAGCCCAGTCCTTCTGGCAGGAGCAGATGGGCTCTCTGTCCTGCATGGGTTCTCGTCCCAGGACAGAGCAGTTGAGAAAGGCAGGCGTGTTTCCGAACGGATCCAGCAGAAGGAAGTGAGTTTGTTTGACGAGAAGCCGTGCAGGACGGAGGAGCAGCGGGGTCTGATCCGAGTCACTCATCACGCGAACCTCAGGCAAAGCCACTTGACCTCTGTTCCTCAGCCAGCCCAACTGTAAAATTGGGTAAAGGACTCCAGCTGAGCTCTGCTGAGTAAATTAAATTACAAAGGGACGCCAGCTATGATCTGTGCCAAGGTGTGTGCGTGCGTGCGTGCCTGCAGCCTGGCGGAAAAAGCCCCAAATGGCCCATATAAAGTGGGTGTTGGCTCTGCAGGAGCTGGGTGTGTGCCTGTGTGTTCAGGGAGGAGGCACTGAGGTAAGGTGTAGCACAACCGAGTTCTGCGGCAGGAGAGCCGCAAGGCTGTTCCTGCACTTTAATTAATCATTAAGGCCGCGTTCACACCCGTATCTCTCCGAGCTCTGGGGGATTCCTGCAGCTGATGTGGCTCTGGGCAGAAGGCAGCTGGGGTATCTCCCTTTACCCTGCCCATTGGTGTTGCAGAGCCAGGTTGAACCGCTCTGGGGATGGTTGGAAACAAGGTGAAGTCTTATTAGCGTAGCTTTTGACATGCGTTGTTTTATTTGTGCAGTTCGGCTGAGAGTGCCTGACCTGGATCAGGCCCCTGCTGTGCTACGAGCAGAAACAATTCCTGCCCTGAAAAGGCAGATGGACAGAGCGATAAATCAACAGAAGAAGCCAAATGTCAAAGCTGCTGTTCAGAGGGAATTGTTTAAATTGATCTTGCCTCAGCCCTCTCTGACATGCAGAGGAGTGGGAGCGGTGGTTTGAGTTTGCATTTCAGATGCTCTGTGGTTTCCCTTTCAGATGGTCGCTAAAATAAATACTATTCCCGTTTTCAAGGAAACCTTTCTCACTAAAAAAAGCGTATAGTTGGTGTTGAAGGGCTGACCCTGCACGCTGCCGATATCTGTCTGAGTACCGTTTAGTGTCTGCAAGTATCATACAGCTAACATGTGAGAGGAAGACTCTGCTTTTATATTTAGAGAGCAGAAACTGAAATGAACCCTATTAATAGGCTGGATGTCGAATGCATTCAAGCCGCTGGCAGCAGCTGAGCAAAGGTGAGCTGCAGCGGTGCAGGGCTGAGGACGTTGGAGGTGTAGCTTCGAGGGAAACACAAAAGAAGCATTTGCAGGGAGGGTGTCTGCAAGGGTTTGGATTCCTTATGGCGAAGAACAGAGCTGAGACCAGTACCTGCCCCTGTCCAGATGGGAGGACTGGGATTTCTTCTCCTGCTTCATTGTAACCCGGGTTACTTGGTGTCCACATCTCCAGGGGCAAGAGCCCTCTTTGCACAGCCCATGAGCAGCAGTTATGGGGAGCTCCCTGGGTGCTCTGCCTTACCGGAGTGTGCTCGATAGCCTGAATTTGCTAAATTTGGCCAGCCGGTAGCTGTGCAGTTCTGCTTGCGTAAAGGCTGCTGCTGTGATGCCCAGGGGAATTGCAGTCTCATGGCAACAGACACACTTGAGGCAAGCTGGAGCCTCCTGGTGAGTGGAGATGCTTTGCTGTGACCCGCTCAGGTGTTCCCTCTGTGGCCAAAAAAATCTTCAGACCGTAAGAGACTCCACAGTTGTGGACCTGTGGGGCTCCAGGTGACCTGCCAGCTGTGTGGGGGCTACAGGCAGGAGGACGTGTCCTTGTACCTGCTGCACCGTGTGGAAGGGTGTGTGTCCTTTCCTGTGAGTCCTGCAGCCCTGTGGGGATCAGCAGGGTACACGCCTCCCGAGAAGCGGCACAGAGTGCCGGAATTCAGGTTTCTGGATTAGTGGGCCAATTGGGCTGGCTTAAATTAGCTAATGAGGGCATAAGAGCAAAGCATTGCAGTCGGATGCCTTCACGGTGTGGCAGCTGAGAGGCTGCCTTGGGCGGGACGGCTGCCTGAATGCCTGGCATCCTGCTCCTGCTATCACGGATCCTCACCCTGCCCCACTGCTCATTGGTTTTGTATTTTGAGTGACTCTTTAAATCGTTGTGCCCTAGTTTTCTTCGGTGTTAAAAAAGTCCAGCGGAGCGCAGCTTCCCCCGACACGACACCTGCCGCTCCCTCCCTCCCCTTGCCAAGGTGGCTCCGACTTTATCGGAGTAAGGTGACCACGTACCCAGCAGGTTGTTGGGAACGCTGCTCCGTGTTCCGCGCTGACCCAAGCCTTGAGCAAGTTTTAACGCCAGCAAAGCCTGCACGCAACTCCTCAGCTTCCAGAACAAAAGCCGGGGTTCGGTGCGCGGCGCGGCGGGTTCCTGCTGCCATCTGCCGGTCTCTCCCCGCTGGCCGGCATGCCTGGAAACCTTCCCGCCGCTGTTCCTGCAGTAGGATTTCGTTATCCTCTTTGTTTAATATTAAATCTCTTCTCTTTTTCTGTATTTTTTTTTTTCTCCCCCAGCCTTATGGATCGCGAGGTGGCGTTGCTGGCTGAAATGGACAAAGTGAAAGCAGAAGCAAGTAAGACTGTCTTTCTACCAACAAGCGCCCACCTGAAGAGCTGTAGGCGTTGCTGCGCTCTGGAGACAGCCCCCTTAGAAGCAGATTTCTGTGATTTACCTCTTGTTCACATTGTTCCTAAATACGTGGTGCTCTACCCAGACTAAACTTTGCCCTGTGGCTTGAGTTAGCTGTATATATCGTGACTAGATTATGTTTGCTGCCTGGCGGGGTTGACTCAAACCGTCCTCTTCGAGGCTGCTGCTCTGTGCCCTCATTAGAGGGTGGGATGTAAACTGCACTCTTCCATGGGAGGTTATTCCTGAAAATCTCAGCCTTCCTGGGGAGCTGTAAAGGGCTTTCTCAGCTCACCTGGTGTGGGTGGGAAGTGATCCACGGGGACACCCACACCAGCAGCACCGAGCCCCACCATTTTGGGGGGGTGGCAAGGAAGCAGTTAGCCTGAGGAGAGCAGCAAAGCTTCTACCAACGCTGCGTGTCATGCCCCTCGTCGAAGTCAGCTTACAGCTCAGGTTCAGTCTGTGTCCGGAGATGCAAGTCGCCGCAGGAGGGAGCGGCCGGGGCTGCTGTGCAGCTGGCACAGAGCTGTCTGGGGGGGGGCTCGGGGGAACCTGTTGCTTACCAATAAGGTGCTGTGTGCCAGGGCTGGGGTTGTTTAACTCTGGGTAGGCTGGTTCGGTGTCGACGCTGCCTAAGCTTGTGGTCTGTTTTTCAGTGGAAATTCTAGTCAGCCGCCAGAAGAAGGCAGAAGCCCTGAAGAAGATGACTGACGTGGCAGTGCGAATGTCGGAGGAGCAGCTGGTCGAGCTCAGAGCTGACATAAAGGTGAGCTTTTTCACTTCGCTTCTGTCTAATCCAGCCTAGTCCTAATCTCACCCAAACGTGGCGTTGCAGGAATTACGCAGCTGCCACCTAGTCCATGGTAGGAATTACACGGGTGCGACCTCAATAGGGCTCGGCCCTAGGTTACTGCTCAGAGAAGACGGGTTGCCAATCCGCTGAGAAAATAAGTGGTTTATTTATCCGACATGCAGAGGAGGTTGAGCTGGGTGCCTCTGTGGAAGGACCCCTACCCCAGATCGTGCACCTCAGTTATACCCGGACCACCCAGCACCTGATCCCCAAGTCCAGTCCCTTAATTCTGGTTGGTGGTCTCTTGATTTCTTACTGGTTTTCTTGGTCTCTGGGCTGGCCGCCTTCTGAAGTCACCTCATTCGCTTGGAATTCTTTCCTTGGTCCTTTTCCTCTTTATTCTGCTTGTATCTGCCGGATTCAGCGAGTTCTGTGTTTGCAGCATTAGTTTTATCAGAAAGTTTACTCTCGGACAGCTGTTGCGGCCTAGGGCTTCAACTACTTCAGCTTCTAGAGCTAAGCCAGGCTATTAATCCTAACAATTGTCAGCGGTGGTATGCTTTTTTGTAACCTTTTGGGTTTTCAGCGCTTCCAAATGCAATTTTGTGTTGTGTGCAAGTCTTTTCTTGCGTCCCTAGTTCTTGAATTCACCGCCAGTGCTCTGCACGCTGCTGTCTGCAGCCATGCAGGGGGATACAGGACACCTCATCCTGAATCTTAATTTAAAATAATTTGGTTTGTAAAATACTGGCTTCAGCCAACAACCGGTCGTCCAAACATTAACCCTGGTGCGTGCAGCCCAGCTTTCATTGTGAACTGGCAGAGAGCAGGGAACGCAGCAAGGCCGCAGCTTTGTGCTCAGAGCGGTTGTGAAAACCTCCCGCTGGTGCAGGCTGACCTCTGTCTTTCCCCCTAAATCGGGAGAGCCTGCCCGCTGCGCCTGAGTGACTTCTATATTCCGGAAAACACTTCTGCTCGCCAGCACGCCGGCTCCTGCCGCAAGAGGTCAGTGCGAAGTTGCATCAATTAAACTCCAGTTTGAAAACTAAAACCGCTCACCCCCGTAGCAGGATTAGTGCAGCTGAGAAACCTGTTGCCCCTGTGAGCGTCCGGAGACCTGGGCTGTGCTGATTTCACAGGCCAGAGACAGGCAGAGTGGAGCTGCCGTTGGACCGAGTTAACCTGCGGCTTGGCTGCTGGAGCCTGGGGAAGGCTGTTTGTGTACAGGCTGAAAAAAATCTGGTTTTCTATTTCTGTAAGCCGTCATTGCCTTCTCACCAAGATTTTTTT
>VYZV01001516.1:56312-82125 GCA_013401275.1 Pandion haliaetus | reverse complement strand
AAGTACTCATGCTCCAGGAGACAGTAACTCACACTTACCATGAAGCTACTTCAACCTGTATGTTTATGCATCAGTGGTATATATGAAATTGGAAGGTTTACACACATTTTTTAAGGAAGGAGAGATGTGTTAGCAGCCAAGCATGATACCTATATCTAATTTCTGTGATTAGACAGAAGACAGTTGCCATGGAGCATGGAGCTAAGGCAGTGGTTGACCAAGGAAAGATAATAATATTGCTGAGACCCCAACAGAGGAGGTCAGCAAGTTTCCAGAAGCAAGACCATTGCTAGAATTTTTATATTTCAAGTGCTTTTCTGGTTCTGGATGAACCATGGCAGGATGGAACGTTTTACTGTTGTTTCTTAAAAAGTTGACAATAACTTAGCGGTTCCCAGCAGCCTCTGCCAAGCCTGAAATTTGCTGTATGTGACTGGAAACCTCAAGGGAAAAGAATTTTCAGCCTTATTGACCTGAAAGTCACTTCAGAGTGTGTACCTTCCCTTTCCTCCACCCTAAGAAATTGGAAAGCCCTCTTGAATCCTTCCTCTTTGTTTTCAAAGAAGAAAGTCTTTGCTATGCCACTAAAAGAAGACTTCTGGGGACTGCCTTAACTGTTTCTTAGAAAATTAGTATTAAAACTAAATATTACATTTTTTTCCAAAGTAGTTGGAGAAAAATGCAAATTTAACAGGCAGCTGGCACAAGGCTCCAATGCATTTGACTTGATAAATCTGCATCTCTTATTTACTTAAGAAGTCTTTTAGTTCAGTACATTTTTGCCATTTATGTATGTTGCCAGCAAGTTATACTTTTCTAAGACTGCAGAATGCATGTTTTTCTAGCTTCCTGAAGGTGAAATAAATTGTAGAGCTGACAATAGAATGAGGCCTCAAATACCTACTTTATTATCACTACTCAAATTACAACCTTTCTTTGAAAAATTGTCATTTTTAATGCTAAGTGGTATAGTGGAAACCCCCTTGCAAAGAATGAAAGAGAGACTGTTTGTATTAAAAGTCTTGAAAAGTGTAGGTATTCCTGCAAGATGTAAGTGATATTTCTGTTTGAAGTGGGAATATGTTTTAAATAATGAATCTTCTAGGATTTGCTGGGGAAAGTAACTACAGCAGAAATGCTTTGAGGGCAGCTTATGCTGAAGTGGAGTCTGCTCTGATTCTAATCTCACAAACATACTGGAGAAGTAGAACTGTTCTTTTAAGCTTAGCATGTGGCTCTTTGCTTAGATTGCAGGTGCACACCTGGTGCTCCTTGTGTAGTGAACATAAGTGAGCAACAATGCTACAGAAGAGAGGTTGGCCTAAAATAGCTGCCAGAAGGAGTAAGGCCTTTCAAACCAGCCTCAAATGCTGCAGAGAGCTCTTCTGACTCTTACAGTGAATTTTGTACTTAATGATAAAATTAAAAAAAAATCAGTGTCATTTGTGCATTGTAGACAAAGTCCTGAATTTCACTGTTTTACGTAAACCAGTGTAAGCACAATGCTATATCTCATTAACTGCCCCTGAAATTAGGGCTCCTATTACAAGCAGTATCATGGGTTTCCTGTGAGGAAACCACAGGGGTTTTTTCCGAATGCTACAAAACCTTGTTATCAAGGACTGTAAAGAGAAAATTTCTTATCTTGGTAATTCTGCACTGTCAAAATTTCCATTGAAAGCTAACAGTGCACACTTGTGCAGCTTTGGGTGGGGTTTTTTGTCTTGTGTGCTCTGAGACAGCTGAGCAGTCTCTGCATGACTAGCAGAGAGAAAGCAAAACAGATGCCACTTCATCCAAAACCTGCAGAAGTGTGGCCTTTCCATTGACTTCAGTGGATTTTCTTTTCTGTTCAGATGCTGTATCCTGAGAGAGATGTAATCTCTAATGATATTTCTTTCAATAGTCACAAGAAGAATTAATTTCCTATTAAAGTTGCTATTATCCATTTACTTGGTTTTAGGATTTTTGTAATTCCCCCTTGACACAATTATACAGAGAGTGTGGGCAAATATTTTCCCCTGGGCAGCCAAAGACCTGATCCTGCAACTGTTCCTCGTGTGAGATAACCCTAGTGAAGCCAGCGGGCCCCACTCTGTGCTTGGTAGTAAGCTTGCAACTCTTATCAACTTTGACCAAAGTGCAAGAAGAATTTGTGAGCAAGATAGTGTCCCTAAAATACTGAGTTTGTGCTTTTAAAAGTTGCTTGGGACTACCACCTGCATGTCCATGTGGCTCAGTTGAAGCTAGTGGAGAAAACCCAAACTCATGTGTATGTGGCCTGGAGCCTTGGGGAGCATCTCCCCAAATAAAGTCCCTTCCTACAGTGCTAAGGCTGAGCCAATAAGTCTGACTCCTCAGCTGTGCTTATTGATAAAGTGGTTAAGCTGATTACAGTTCTGCAGTGCGTCCTTTAACTGGCTCAGCCTTCATAGCGGACTTTCTCATCCACTGCTTCTGGCTTAAGTGTTTGGCTAAGAGAATGTCAGAAGCTTGTCCTCTGTTGCAATGGATTTAAACTTGCTCTGCTTTGGGTGAAGTACTCCCAGATACAATTTTGAATTAAAATAACCCTTGCTTTGAGCAAAACAACACCTGTGCTCTATCATTGGAGCTAATTAATTGCCATAACTCAGGCTGAAGAAAATTAACCCTATCCCAGCCATAACCTGCACATCACCTAACATGACACAGTTGCCAGACGGCAGCAGGAGAACCACAGCGCTGGGAGTCAAGGGATGTGTTCATGCACGTGCCTGCAAAGTCAGAAACAGTGATGAGGAAATTAAAAAACGCATGAGCCTGCCTCAACTTAATCTGTGATTGCGTATATTTACCAATAAGCCAAGATATGTCTGCAGTGCAGCTGAATGACCGCTTAGATCTAATTAGTGTGCATGTAGGTTAAGACGAAGATTCAAAATAATGACTGTGAAGCTAACCCATGCAAAGTGGTCAATGATGCGTTGGAGTGCTGAATTTGAACTGAATCACTCAACCTCTGAACCTTTCAGCTTAGCAGTGTTGTGGTTGCATCTCTATTTAAGGAAATATCTGGTAAGCAGATAAAAGTGCTTGTCTCGCCAAATTCACGGCTCTTAAAACATTGTTTTCTCACTGCTTCCTGTTCAGCAGTGCATTTGGGCACAGCAAAGTGGGTGCTAGTTTCCTTGTACTATAAACTGTCGGTGGCTTGTTAGCATTTGCAGAAAGTAAGAGCACAGGTGCACAGAAAATGGCTGTCTTGTCCCACAAAATGTTGTACGGCTATAAAGCGATTGTTTTACGTTGACATACACATTTTGGCATTTCTCAGAGAACAGAGTAAGTATTATATAAGTTTAAGGTGTTTTCTTTGGACATGAGAATATTGGATTAAAGTTTCTGCGTGGAGAAGGCAGGATGTGGACTGATCTTCTGTCTCCATGTGATAGCTGAAAAATGCAGTCATGGACCCTGTTAGGTGTTGTGGGTGGCCTTACTCCATCACGCACAAATGCTGCATCCTCAATGGGAGAAAGTTTTCCCAACAGAAATGTCATGACATGTTTCACTAAGCTTCCTGGCTAACAAGCCCACATTCTCTCGGGAAGTATGGCATTGCTGAAAAATTGATCAGCTCTAAGCAAGCTCTGTTGTTGTTACTTCAAATTTATAAAATAGCAGAATAATCCCATGACTTCAAGTTTTGCTTTGTTTCTAATCTAGGCTATTACGGTCTTTCTATTCATGTCCTGTGCTTAATAACTCTTATTTGAGTCTGACTACTTAAGAAAAGTGTTTTTCTCTTTTATGAAAGTATGCTACTTAGGAGTATTTTTTTGTCTTCTTTTTTGTGTGTGTACAGCTCCCGCTTCCATAGTTGATGCTTAGGAAAGAGTTATTCTATGTGCCATTATTTGTGCCAATAAATTCTTGCTATGTTGCTTAGTCAGTACTTTATTTGTAGCACTGTCCAGGGATGCAGAAGTATTTATATGAGTGGTTTTTCTCCTTTTATAATATAAATAAAAAAAAATACATAGTATTTAAAGATGATAGGCAATTGCTTGATTTGGTTGCTATTTAGAAATTTCTGTTGAGATGCTGATTTAACTGACAATAAAACCACACATCTCTCTACATCACCATGGATGTATATGTGTGTGTAGGTTCAGCTCTCTGTGTTAGATATGACTGGGGGAACAAAGACATTGTGACTGCGATGGGAGTTGAATGACACCAAAGCAGCCAGCAGTGCTACCCCTCCGTGTGAGCACTGCAGAAATAGATGGCATTTCTGTCTTTAAAACTGACTGTCGTTTTAGCAGAAAGTGTGCTAGAACTACGTAGCTTGTAGAATACTCCTTAGGCCATGCTCTGCAGCTGCTGAAAATAAAGGTTTTTCTAAATGGAGTTCAGAAACTCAATAGCTTTCCCTTCAAGCGGAGGAGGCAGGTTGAGCAAGCTGGTTTCCAACGTTACCTACAGCTCCCTAACGGAGAGGTAGCGTATTATGAATCAGTATAGGGGGGTAGAGAGGTATAGGGAGGTGGATTATATGCTGTACCCACATCTCAGTGGGGAAAAAAAAAAAGTACCAGCACCCCTGAAGCTTGAAGAGGAAGTGAGGCAAGCAAGGGAAAGGTGTTAGTGTTACTATTTGATCTTTGTGAACTGAGCTTTATTTTCTTCTCAGTACATGACTAAATGCATGTGCTTAAAAATGCACGTGCTTAAAAATGCACGTGCTTAAAACTGTTCATCTTTGCTGTGAGCCAAGCGTCCTGGATAGAGCATCGGTTTTAGACCTTACTCTACCCTTTACTTGAAGTGAAACTTTATTTTGGGAGTTACAGCAGCATGCTAAAATGGAGAGAAGAATGTAAATTATTTTCTGTCATTCTTGGAAATAGTTCTCCATTTTAGCTGGACAGTTACAGCCTGACTGAGTATTGCAGCTACTTGGGCAGAAAAAAATTGTGGTAAAGGCTGACCATTCTGGTTTGTGGCTTTCTCCTGCTGAATGCTTTTATTCTGTGTTTGAAACATACACATCATAACTTTACATCGTGGGACAGTTCACAGGAGGTCATTTAACCACACAGAGATGGCAGGTTCTGATGTGCCTTGCACCAGTTTTCCTGGAGTTGTGCTACAATTCAGTAGCAGTAACAAAACTGTGGAATGCAAAAAAAAGCTGGAATTTTCTTCATATATATATATAAGACTTCTTTTTTTTTAACCATTATTAACTTCCAGTGTACATCAAAAGTTTGCACGTATAACACTGTTGAACAAACTGCAGTGTTGACATGCAAAACTCAGTTTCTTTCTCCAGAGCTAGAGGCTAAGGAGGTTCATTTAAAGACACTGTTGATAGCTTCTTTTTTAGTTGAGAGAAAAAAGCTCTGACGGAGGCCATTTCTAGCTCACAAAGGTTTCTATTTCACTGGTTAAACACGTATAACTGGATGCATGATTCATACGCTAATGTTGTGACTTGACACTATTTTTTTTCCCTACTATCATATAATGGAATTCTGTATTTTAATGTGCCCATCCACTCAGCTTTGGCAATGCTGAAATCCAGACACAAGCTATACAGAAATAAATCTGTACTGAAGTGCTTTTTAAGGCTTGATATGAAAGACTTCTTACAGGACTGTCTATCCTTGAAACATACCAAAATGCTTTATAAAGTGAAATCATTAAATGCCGTGCATCACACACAGCATGATCATACACCCAAAACTGAATTGCAGTCAGTTCTGATATAGAATGCACCTCTTACTCAGCAGCAGCTCTGTGAGATTGTTTAAAGCCATGATGGAAGCAGGCTGGCTCCTCCTGAGGTAGTAACACACAATTTTCTCCATACACTGGAGTAACTTTTTTCTCTTTGTGCAAAGAGATCTATGGTACATATGCAGAGTCTTGGCTCTGAATTTCCCCTGAGCATGACTATATTTGCAAGTTCAGACCTCCAATGACTTGATGAAAGCACTAATTCACCTCTAATTTAACACAGGAGAAATCTGGAGATTGAATTTAAAGCTAAGTGTGTCCAGGTTTTCAGGAAGGGCATTATACTAGTACTTCTAAAATTCCTGGAGTGAGGGACTTTCTACCTTACCTAGCAGGCTTGTGTTTTATAACATGACTTAGGTATCAACTCAGTAATATTTCCCTGTGGCTGTAAAGAGCCAGACAAAGTAACTATGAAAAACTACCTGTACTTCTCACTTTGATGCGAGTGTTTTTAAAGATGTCATATTGAAGATTTAGATGGTTAAATTTTAAGTTTGGAGAAGCAAAGGAGGGGAGCAGAGCACTGTTATAATGAATTTAACTAATGTGTGGCTACCAGCACTTACAGTACTACTCTTTTATGTCTCTGCTTTCCCGCTGCGACACCTGCTGCATTGACCATCCTGGGCCTGAGGTGGGTGAGGGAGTCCTGCCCTGGACTGCACGGTGAGTAGTTTGCTGTGGGCAGGCTACATTTTGAGCACTGTCTTTCCTGACGCATCCTGCCTCCCTAGGTGCAGCACAGGGCTGGAGTGCCTCTCCTGCGCTGATTCACGAAGTAAAGCACTAATGATATTGAAGCGTGTGATGGGAGACAATGGGCAAGGTTGTCTTACCCAGTATGAGAGACCTGACCACTAACAGGAGAAAGAACAGAGGCTTGTCTGCATGCATGAGCTTTCAGCCGCATGTCACTGATGTCTCCTATTAGGAGGCGGAGGGGAGGGCATGCAAAGGTTTAAAACTTAGAAAAAGCTGGCAAAGTAGTGAGATGTCACCTATGCAATTAGCACTTCTTGGAATGAACTAGTTCGTTCTTCAGCGGTTAGAGAGATCCTATATTACTGTACTGCCGGGTTATTTTTTACAGATCAGCCACATACCTCCCTCCCCTCACCAGCACACACTGAGGCTGCCAGTTAATTGGCAGCTGCCTTGCTGTAGCCCAGAGATGAAGATGTTTGTTATCCTGGAGTAGGATCAATAACTGTGCTGCTTTACATCCAATGTCTGTAATTTCTGGCAAGCATGAGGACTTTTCTGCTGTCTTAACCCAAACTACAATTTAATTAGAGGATTTTAAAGTGGTCAATACATCCATCTGTCCTGTGCAAAGACTTTCTTATGATGATAAGCTGAGCAGCCAGAACTTCATATCCTTCCAGCAGACACCTGTGTTAATTTGGAGAGCTTTTGGAGCTCCTTCCTTTCAAGCCAGCTCTGTTCTGTTTTGTTACCATCTTTTTGCCTTTAAGCACAGAATGAGCCCCGTGCCCTCAGCAGGAGCTAGAGTCTTTTTCCCAGTGCCAGTGAATTGCCTTGTCCTCCTTTGTTTCTATTTCCTCCTCCCACCTCTGTTCAAAGAGTGGCTTGTTTTCAAGGAGCAGAGCATGGAGTGAAAACAAACCAATACATATTTACAGTAAACACCAGGTCAAGGTACATAATTCAGTTTATCACAGCAGGGTGGCATTTCTGAGACAAGTGGTTAAGGTAGAGAAAGGGATTTTCTGGGCTATCAGACGCATGGCTTCTGTTGGGAGAAAAGTACTGGGGTTTGTGTTGTTTCATTAGGATGACAAACAAAAAAGCAGAGTGCACTGAGTGCCAAAGCCATATTTATCATCATACCATATTCAGCACTTTCTCAAGGTGAATGTTCTAGCTCAGGAAGAAATTGTGAAAATGCAGACCGAGGCAGAGAGTTCCTTAAGTCACTGTGCATGCTTTTCAGCAGCACATTTTGAAGTTGAATTCGTTTACTCTCAGGAAATTCCTCAGGTTATGGATGCTTGAGTTTAACAATGAGCCTGTTACATCAAAGGTTGAATGGGAGCATGGGTCTTGCAGGATAGGGCAACTGGGTAACACTGCAAGGGAAAGAGAGGCAAGATTTAAAATGAGGAAGAGGTGAGGAATAAAGAGAGAGATGTGAGAGACACCAAGCGGAACTCAAATCATTTCAGTAAAGGACAGATAACAAAGGTTCCCACGATGCGGGCCATGCGGCTTTAAGGTAGCCAGCGGCATTGAGCCTTGGGTGGCGGTGCTAGCTGTCCTTGAAACCTTTAGGAGGCCTGCTGCAAGAGCAAAACTGAGCCCTCACGTACAGACTGTACTGGGGCGGGAGCAGGAGGTTGGTAATAGGTAACGGACATATAAACCTTATCCTTTTATGTGGAAAAATATCTGTGGAAGCATTGAATCTTGTCGCTTGAGAAAGAGACTCGTGTTCCAGCTACTTGCTTCTCCCCCTCACCTGCTCTGGGGAAATGCTCCACCTCCTGCCAAGGGCAGAGAGCAGGCTCTGTGCACAAGGGCAAAAGACTAACAACCAACAAAAAAACCAGAGAAGCTTTTATAGGTTTAAAAAGGGAGCAGCTGGGGAAGAGCTAATTCTTGAGGAAGTCTTAGTTCTCCCCTTGTGGCTCGTTGTGGGTAACTTTCACTGCGAGAGATGGAAAGACTCAATCTCGGGCATTTGAAGAATAACACCCTGACCAAGTTTGCTATGGAACTAAGGCAGCAGTAAATGTAACAGATCCCTCCACGGGTGTTGGGGGAGATTTTGGGGGTGTTTTTTTGTTTGTTTGTTTGCTTGTTTTCCCTCTGGAGGAAAAGCTGATTGACGAGCACTGCAGCGTATTGCTTCCTCAGTGGCGTCTGCACCACTGTTTGTGGTTTGTGGTCTTACCATTATTGTCATGGGCTGGATGCATTTTGTGGTGCAGGTTAATTCCTTTTTAATAAATTCAGGTCACATCATACTACACATTGTCTTTATAGCAACTTCTAGCGCCAGACTCGGTAGGAAGCCATGAAAAAATGAATGCCAGTTGTGGAAGGCTATAGACTGAAAAGGCAGCTAGGAAAGGACAAAGAGTCCTGCATGGTACTGCATCATTTATAGCACTTTTATGTAAGCATGCCAACTTCCTTGATTTATGTGTGTATATATTTGGACTTATTTTCTTCCTATTATCCCAGAAATTGATTCTGTTTCATCATGCCTCTGAGGCTATTTAAAGACTGCATGATAGTACATCACCTGCCTGAGTTACAGTGAGTACACTGGAACAAATGCCCAGATGCTCCATTTCCAGAGGACAAGGGCATTTGTGCCTGCCTGTGGAGATGAGGACAGCTGGTTTTGCTACTGGCTGGACCATGGGCGCCTCTGTTCTGGGGATCAGAAAAGGGGCTGGTATTCATGAGGGTTTCCTAGGATGTGTCCTCCCTCATTCTGCACTTGAAAATTTTATCTGAATGTGACGGTTTGTGGTATTTGGGATTCTGGTAGCCTAATAGGAGTAAGTGATGTTACAGAAGCGTGCAGGGTGGTTTTGATGTGTGTCCGATGTGTCAAATTTACATGCTGGCTCTAAATACTGTGCAAACCCACAAGCACTGTGTTTGGGCTTTGTCAGACGTGGTGTCACTCTGCTTGCTGCTCAGCACATTCCTGCCAGGACAACCGTGGACAGAAGCATGGTAAGATGCCTTCAGCAGTACTTACAGGGGAAGGATCACATTAGTATTTACTGAGTGGTAGCCTTCCAGAGAGGCATAGAAATCCTACATGTTCTCTGACTTCTTTGGTTATTTACCATGGCAGATTAATCTAAAGTTCCTGGTTGAACCCATTGAGTGCTAATATGATCATTGTCCAGCCACTTTAGAGGGAAGAAGGTCTGGCAATTTAAGGAGATGAAGAGAGGCATGTGGGAAAAAGCACTTACAGATTTCACCCCCCGGGCATGAAAGCGCTGTTTCTCAGAAGTAACCTGCAACAGAATATAAAGAGCACCATCTACTGATGCAGAGGGAAATGAACCATTTGTATACAAAGCCTTTTTTTATTTTCCTTCTCCTTAGTCAAGATGTTGGTGGCTTTCTGAATACAGGCTTTAATCTGGATTTTGGTTGTCAGTAGCAAGATGTTTTAACTATTGACTCCCCTTGCTAATGGTGCTGATAGAGAAGATGGTGTGTTTTATCCATACACAGTCTGTTCTGTCCCTCAGCAATCCCAGCAAAGAAGGGAACACCCTCGATATGCATAGATATGCCTGCTGAATATGTCAGCTGCCTGCCAAATCCTTACTGTCATGGCAGGTTCTTTCAGTATCGGCTTAGAAAAGCATGTCAAGATTCCACAGACTGTCATGGTCTCTTTCCAATGCCAGCTCCCCTCAGCCTCCTGGCTGAAAGCTGAGTGATTTGTGACAACCTCACCCAACAGCTTTATGTGCTCCATGCTGGAAACACTTCACAAACTTCAGAGACTTCATACTGACATAGTTTGTTGTATGTGGGAGTGTGTCATGAGGGTCCTCTTGCTGTCAGCTCCTAGGCAGATTGCACTGTGTTCACCCTAGAAATTTGGCATTGTCTTAAAATGAGGAAAGTCTTTCTAGAGTACTCATCTCTTCTCCGGATCTCGGTCAGCCTGACCTGCCCTGCTCTGCTATGGAGGACTATCTGTATTTTTAATCTGACGTCCTCATCGCTGACTGGTTCTCCATCATCAGGGCCTCTTGTTCAGTGCCAGAATGGGCATGGAGTTGAATCATTCAGAATCCCTAAATTAGTGAATTTAAGTTTGCCTTAAGTGAGGTCTGACAGGAAGATGAGACCTTCACAGATACCTGAGTCTCATATGTTGTAATCACTCTATCCTGTTACTGCCTGATGATTTATGAAGAAGGAGCATGGCCTTTCTTCCCGTTTTACAGCAAGAAGCACAACACTGCCTCTTTTGTTGTACGCCAGCACCACTTAGTGCTGAGATGTTCCAGAGGTCACTAATAGAAAAATAAGTTTATACATGGTGGTATTCAATTTCTAAGTGAAGCCCAAGTTCATAAGGCTTTGAGTTATAGGTAAGTTTGTGGGAGTCTAGGGAATCTAGGGTACGACTCATTTCTTGGGCCACCCCTTGCCAGTCAACTCTGAAACTACAGATGCAGCAACTGGTGCCGATACAAATTTAAAGATTCTGGGTGTTCTCCATCTCTAAGTGTCTATGACCTCTTATGGATATGGACAGATTGAATAAAGTCAGAACATAAACAAGGGAGAGAGAATCTTAGACTTGTTATTTTGGCTGGGGCAAAAACCCCAAAGTGAACTTCTGGATAGTGAAGTGCTCCAGCTTGGGGGTTTTTTCAGCTCTATTACTCAGCTAGTTTAGCAAGAAGCATTTTCTTCTTACAAACGTTGTTTTACAGAAACAGAACAATCTGCTGGGTTCAGTTTAGTGCAGATGATGAGAGAGGGGAACTAGGGCTTGTTTGTTTGTTTTCCTGCTTATCTCTATTATGCCTAAACTAGAGAAAAAAATCAGATCTAGAACCATAGTAATATCAAGCATCTCCTTTCCTAGGAGGAAAAGGGACAAGCAAAGCTGTTCTGAACCATTCAACTATTCTGAACATGTTCTTCCCGATGTCAGGGGAATGTAAGACCTGAATGAAACTACTGCTGCCTTACCTTGCTCCAACTCATAAACAAACGTGAGCAAAAGGAAATGTGTGAGAATTTTATGCATCATAAGCTTATACCAGCTGATATTTCTGGCACCTTACGTATTTAAATATGACACTTTGAATACAAGCTCAAGGTGTTTTGTAGCTAATTATTTCCTTCATTGTCACAGATAGAATTTGGTGGTCACTTTTTGACCAAGGGCAGACCAGCTAACGCTTGCTGGCAAACAGTAGTCCCTAAAGCAAGACTGGAAGAGTGCAGGCCATCCAAACAGAGCTCTACTTAATACTAGGAAGTAGAAACTGTTGATTGTGGTTCTAAATGTTTGGACAATGTCCAGATGTTTTGATTGCAATTTTCTGAGTGCAAATAATCTTCATTGTCCCCTCCAAAATGCTCCCTGGCCTGGTACCTGTATGTAGTAGTGATCAGCAGACTACAGAGGTGGCAGCTGCAGAAAGATAGCAAGATCTCTGGGATCAGGGCATAGGAGAAGTGGAGACACCTCTCATTTAACGTGCAGAGCAGTCATGCATTAGCAAGGCACTAGGGCCTAAATACCTTCAGCTAATATGAAAATCTATCAAACTGATGAAAGCACTGCCTCTTTTTATTTCAGTGTGAAGGGAAGGATGTTCAAAAAACACTTAATATCTTATTATTGAACAGCCATTATGCTTATATAATTCTATCTTTAGATCTGGTTTTGACTATCATCATACCTTTTGTTTTTTATCCAAGAGTGGGGAAGTGTGAAGATACAACTGTGTAAAGTTTCTAAGTTTGCCACAGTTATCTGACAAATATCTGCCAAAGCCTGCCAGACAAAGGCATCATTTGTTTGCTCTATGCTCTATTTAGGCCATTTTCTTATTTCATTGTAAGACTTTGTTGCAACGTCCTACTCACTTAGCAAGTGAATTGAAACAAGACTTTGTTGCTTCTTTTTTCTATACTGAATAATTTGGTTGTAGTAACTGTTTTGTCCAGTAAAGGAAATCAGTTGGAGAATTGGTGAGAGATCCCATAGCTAGAAAAGTTCAACATTTCACAACAAAATGTATTTAGGACTAGAAACTTGTCTCTAGATTGGGTAGAAGGGCTTGTGGTCTGTATTGTTTTTTGCAATGAGTAATGCAGCTATTGTGCAGCATGCTGACTGGCAGGAAATAATGCTATTGTTTAATTTTAAAAACTGTTTCATTATCCTAAAAATGTGGGTAGGTAAAAAAAAAAAAAAAAAAAAAGCATGTTTGTTTGGGGACTTTTGTTTTGTGTTTGAACTTTGTATCTCTTTCTTCAGGTCCCTAGCTCAGGCAGGTCTTGCAGCAGAGATTACGCTTTAGGCACAGCAGTGTGAAATAGTCTACTTGATGACACTTTTCTTTTGGTAGAATTTGGGGGTTTGCTCTTGAACTGCAAGGAAGGATTTAACCTGGAAGATAGAACACTCTAACAAAGTAAAGGTAATCAGAAATACAAAAGCGTTCTAGCTGTGTATGTGTCATTTGCTCCATGCCAATAAGTCCACAAGACTGAAAATTGTGTCTTGAAACTTGGGTTTTCTCTAGGAAATACTCTTCTTGTGTTAAAATTCTAGTCCTGGGAAGTTTTGGGAACAAGTAGGGTAGTGAGACTTCATGTGTTGTCTTGGTTTCGATGTTGGTTGTTCCTTTAGTAGTAATTCTAATACTTTTATGGATGTTTTCATTTGTATCTCAGGCCAAAAAAGCCATCTAGATAAAATAAGCCCTGTCTCAAAGAATTCCTGGTTGCTGCCACACATGAAGTTTGTGGAAGACTGAATCTTTAGTTGGATCCCTGCGCTACCTATGCAGGCACAAAGGTGGGAGGGGGAACAGTGGGGGCCCTGGCAGGCGAAGCAGAGACGAAATCTCTGCATCGGAAGTCAGCAGCTGATCACTAGCAGCATGGGGGATGCAGGTCCCCGGTGCCTGTCCATGTTTTGCTTGAGCACTGGTGCCTTAGTTAGCCTGAATAACACACTGGGCATTCAACAACTGCCAGCTCTTTCTGTAGCGCTGTGGGGACACAGCCTTGACCTCTGCCCCATGTGTCCCCGGTGGGGACAGTTTGACCTTCCGGCGGGGGCCTGAACTCCTCTGACAGCCCCAGGCAGAGCTCTGTGGCCATGGCCGGGGCAGGCTGGCAGCGTGAGTGCTGCAGGGGACACAACCGTGCTCTGCCTGGGACAAGCCATCAGTGCCCTGCAGCCGGTGCTTGCTCTCACAGGTCCACCATGACATTTGATGGAGCGCAGAGGCAGCAACAGCTCATCTCCTGGCTGGCAGAGCCAGAGCAGAGCCATTTGCTTCTCACGTCTAGCACTAATCACCTTTATAGATGTGTGTACCCATGATGATGCCATTCTTTTGCGATGTCAAATTTTGTATTTGCCAATTTTATATTTATCCAGTGACTATATGAAAGGCAATATGCACCTTTTTCTGTTGGATTAACTTGTCTAGAAAGCTCACAATTAGAGTTGGTAACAACTTTTACTGTAAGAGTTTTCCAGCAAAAGGTCACTTCAAGTAAGATCTAAAAATTTCATTTAAAATTGTTTTGATGTTTCATTTTGGAAAAGCTTGAGCAAGTACTTCTTGAAAGCTCCCCTGTTTCAGCACCATTTCACCATATATTTTTTCCCTTAACAATTGTGGATAAATACTACATACTTTTCAGAATCTCATTTTAGATGGTTGACTTTTTGTCCCCTTTGGGGTAAATGCTTTTTGAAACCTTGAGCTTCTTCAAAGGACAAAGTATATTGTAACTACAACTAGTCAGACTAATGTGCCTTTACAGTGCTTAGCGCGATGGAAACCCTCATTTCAGTGGCACCCTCTAGCTCCTACTGCAACAATTGCATAATCCATTTTTAGCAAAAGGACTCGGGCAGAAAGGAAGTCAAATGCTCTTTGTATTTATTATTTGGAGTGGGTGTACAGGGAAAAATGAGAACACTAAATGCAACAAGGACTAAAGAGACAGGAGGCTATGAAATGAAAATAATACATAAATGCAAGCGAAGTGGAAAAATATGTGGCAAGGAGCAGTAATTAGGGCAAGAAAAGATATATAGATAAACAATGAATAGCAGTGAAGTTATCTGGATGAAAGGGGACACTTTTATAAAAAAGATGGCCCAAAAGTAAAGGGAAAGAAGAATTTTTATCACTATTGAAATGAGGTGTGAAGAGATGTAGGGAAAGAGAAGTGTGGTGAATTGATTAGGAAAGGAAGGTGGGTGGAGGAAGAAAAGGGAAATCTTCTGTTGGTGCTTTAAGCAGGTGTGGGCAAGCTTTCCAGGGCCTGGAATATTTCCATCCCTTACCTGTAGCAAGCAGCTAGCATGTACTGTAGCTGGTTAGCACCTGCTGAGATGTTAAGTGACTTGCTGAAGACTTCAGTGAACTGCTGTCTGCTGCCTCCTCACTGGCCAAAATGCTTCCTGCTTCTGCATGGTAATATTTCTCAACAAGCCCGAGAGCACCCTAGTGGAAAATGTTTTTATTGGAGCATTAAGTAATGTGCCTAGCGGTCAGCTTCCAGAGAGCAGCTCTGGGACTCTCAGTGGGCAAGAAAGGTGTCTCAGAAATCACAAAAGGATTTGTGAGGCCAGATGCTCTGCGGCATGCTGAACACAGCTAGGCAATTTAGAGGACTTAGATAATGGTTAAGAAGATAAATGCCAAAGGTATGAGAAAAGGTCATTGACCTTTCATGGTACGCAACCCTTGTTAGCAGCACTGCTGCATAGTGAAGAACGTAGTTTCTTCATCTCAGTTGTCTGACTGGCTGATAAGCCCATTTAAACCTTTGCAATTCAAGCTGATACAATTCACCATACCCTCTTCAAATCTTAATTCAGTTCTGTACTCCTATCCTCTATTTCAGCTCCATTAGAAATAAGTGAGGCTAAAGCCTATATTTAAGTTTCCTGCACAAATTAAAGGCTAGCTAACCATACTGCGCAGATTCCTTTTAGCAGGAGCTAAGCAGTCTTTTTGATAGCAAAAGCAGTGTGTGGCTGGTGATGTGGTGTCCTGGAAAATTAATTTCCCCCTGAGGGTCTTGGCAGCATGGTTCCAATGGGGACAGGCCCCACATTAATACCACTCAGCCAGTATCTTGCACCTTAGCCTTTCTCCTTTTAATTCCTAGGAGTAATTTATGTCAGGGAAGAGAGTGAGAAATCAGCTCCCTTTTGAGGGTCAGGAAGGAAAAAACTGTAAGAGCTTCAAGTAAAGGAAGCTCAAACTCATTAACCAGGAGCTGCACAAAAGATTTAGGGAGTTGCTCAGTGGGTGCATAAACCAGCTGCTGGAGGAGATACCAGCAACATCCATACAGAGAAGGGTTACCATGGCAATTCTAAGCTAAAAAAAGGGACCCAATTCAAAATTCCTTCACTACTGGAGGTTGTGGGAACAATATGTGAATCCTACTTCCTTCTTCACCCACACTGTCATTTTGAATGACAATTTGTAATGAAGAAGTAAACTGGCTCGTGATGAACAGAGCAGGCTCCAGGAGGACTGATGACAGGATGCCCTTTTCCTGGATGGCTTGAGCAGGGCATAGCAGGGCTCATGAATGTCCCTTCAGTGAGCTGTTTTGAACACAGAAAAGGTGGGCTGTTGTCCTTTGAAATACTGCGTATTAGGGCAGGTATTATAATTTCAGTTGAACTCAGCCATTACAAGCTCTCGTCATTTGGTCAGTGCTGGCAACTCGGGGCCTAATTATTCTTAAAATAGTTCTGTATATTCTCGTAGCTACAGTTCCAACTCTGCTTTTCTTGGCTCTAGCATTCGCTTCATTACTGTGCTATTGTAAGAGGGAGCATGAAGAACAAACTTGCTTTTACCAAGTGATCTGGAAATGGAAAATAAAAAACAAAACAAAAAAAAAAAAAACACAAAAACAAACAAACAAAAAAAAAAAGGCATTTGGAAAATACTTGGGTTTACTTCTAGAGTTTGTCTGAAGCCTACACATACATGGAAAAGGAGAGGGGTGTGGAGATTTGTGCATACAAATCACATGAATACTAAAATCTGTTGTTAAAATGACAGTGCTAGGTAAATTCTGCATATTGTGCAAATCTGTTACACAAGCAGTGACAGAGTTTGGAAATTCTCTGGCTGAAGGAAATGGCTGGTTTACCTAATCTGCTCCCTTTCTGCTTTGCAAAAAATATCTCCCTTATAACTGGAAATTTTAGTAACACAACCCATTTCTTCCTGTGTCTTCTTTTATTGCTCCTCATGCAAGGCTGTCCAAAGAAGAATTGAAAACCTGGATGACTTCTCAGTATGTGCGTATCCATATTTGTTTTGAACATCTGGCTTCTGTAAGCTACTTCAACACAGAACTAGCTTACAGATCTAGCTTACAAACAGAAATTAGCTTACAAGCCAGCCAAATACGTATGTGGTTTTGGGTTTGGGGTTTCTTTTTTTCTCACTTCAGGCAAAACCACTGCAAATTGGAGAATACCACTGTGCTGACAAGAACTGTGAGAAAGACTTGGTTTTGATGATCATCTCGCTTCAAAATGTTTTAAGGAAAAAAAAACCTATCTCAATACTCTCGCCTACATTCTAAGCTTTGGTGCAAAACAACTTTATTTCAGTTTTCCTTAGCTTGGGCTAAAAGTTATTAATGTTTTCAGGAAGCTTCCTTGGACTGAAAAACAACAGAAAGATTTTCCTCTTACTTGCCTGAATTTTTGTGTCACCTTGAGTTTTCTGAAAGTCTACCTATCCTAAATCATAGAATCATAGAATTGTTTGGGTTGGAAGGGACCTTTAAAAGTCATCTAGTCCAACCCTCCTTGAATGAGCAGGGACATATTCAACTAGATCAGGTTGCTCAGAGCCCCACACAACCTGGCCTGGAATGTTTCCAGGGATGGGGCATCCACCACCACTCTGGGCAACCTGTTCCAGTGTTTCACTACAACAGAGTGTAGTAAAATGCAGTTCCATGCAGAGCTATCTTTTCAGTAGGTTGCTTATGCTAGCAACACAAGGTTGTTTTACCTGTTAACTTCAAATCCTTACACGTACGAGGGAGACATAACTCCTGTTTCATTGTAGAGATAGAAATTAAACAGATTCATAAAAATTGTCTGTCTCTTTATCTACTAGCTGTTTTAATGTTAGATGTTGTGCAGTGTGTCTAGGCTGTCATGACTCCTGGCTAAGTAACTGAGAAACAGGCCTTGCTCTGTGACATCCAAGAGCAAACCCACATGGAAGATGACAGTATGGAGTACAGTCCGTGGCATGGAATATGCAGGGTAGCTCCATTGAGTCCAGGTAAGTACGCGAATTCCTGACTACTTTTACAAATGCTGGCTAATATGAAACCAAGAGGAATTTCAGGAGCTGATAGTTATTTCTGGTGCTAGTGAATAACAACACATTAACAGAAGGGGAAAGAAAAAGCAGTGATTTACAGAGTTCAGTGACTATTGCATATTAATGGATTGTCCTGCAAGGAGCTATGAGGTTAGTCCATAACCACTGAATATTTCTCTTGTGCTTTTAGCTATCTCTAAGAGCAGTAATATCTTCATAGAAGTCCTATGTATCATTTAAGTCAAATGGAAAAGAACATAGCATCTAATCAAAAGTGTTAATGAATGGAGGCATACTGAAAGCAAACATCCAGCTAGTATTTGACCTGAATGGGAGGTCTAAAAAAATATACTGCTGCGAGAAGCACTCACTGGATCAGCTAGGTGGTCGGTGCAGCATGCAAACAATATTTGCACCCTTACTGCTTGAGGAGTTCAGCTTGGGATTTCGTTATTTTGATTGAAAAAAAGAACTGTTGATGGCTTGTTGAGATAATTATCATTAGAGTACTTAAAAGGAAAGACAACTTTTTTTGTTGAGGCCAAAGAACAAAAACCACCTTGAAATCTACAAAATACTTCTAAGGAGGTCAATATTTGCAATAAAATAACTAGTCCCTTTACATCTATAAGACTTGGGGATCACCTTAATTCCAGGAAACTGAAGTACCATGTTGGCTTTGAGTCTGGCTTGCAAGTTGCTATACCAAAGTGAATTCTAAGGCTCTCAAGAAAAAACACATGACGCTTATGTTACTTGTATGCAGTGCTAAATCAGTAGGTTTTTTTGATATAAAATGCACTATGTCTGTAACTTTCCTGGCAAGATACAGGAAGAACATCTTTTTTTTTTTTTAGTTCAAGGTCATTCATCTTTCACTCTTGGTACTCAGACTTCTAATATTGTTGTCCATGTATATCAAGGAATCCTCTGATGGTTGTGAATGTGATCTAGCAGATGGAGTTTTTCTTTGAAGCTAGAAAGAACATAAAGGAAACATTAAGTTATTTAATGCATTATTTTGTACTTGTAGTGGTAAAGGTACATCTTAAAAGACTTGGAGTTATATTTTCTTGTAACTAAGTTATTACATCTAAAATTTAGGCAAGGATGTTAAAGTTTGTGGGATGCAGAAAGAGCAGTGCTGTTTCAAAAACTAGATGCTGTACATAAGTGGCCATCAGTATGACATTGCTTGCCAAACGTTACTGCAAAAACATGAAAATAAGAATAAAGGACAAAATTTGTATATATTTTAAATATTGCACAGTCTACCCATGTGACTATTTTTGCACTTAAAGTGTTCTGGACTAATATATATTTGCATATATATACATATGCATATATGTATATATACATATGAATGTATACACACATGCGCATTTCTTTACATGCCAGTTCTCAGTGTCAGGCTCCCAAAGTAACTCAGCTGTTTACATGCACAGCTACTATAATATTTACGTAAAATCTTGTCACTAGTACAATTTATTGCTTTTTCTGGCCAGTAGTCTCCTTTCTCTGAGGGCAGAAAGCATCCTGGAGGAGGGACTATGTTTATCTGTGATTGCAAAGTGTCAGACACACGGTAGGCAGAGCTGAAAATTAACTGATAATAGGTAAGTCCTTTGTGTGTTCTATCCCTCTACTAAATAAAGGGGTTTGGCTCACGGAAATCATAGACAATATCTATTAAGCTATTTTCAAGTGATCTTCCTTTGGGAAAGCATTAAGCTGAAGTATCTTCTAGTTACCTTTGTGTTCTTCAGCAGCACAGCTACCTAGCCTGTAAGTGGTACATTTCTTTCCCCCTTCTGTTTAAACATTTCCTAAAGTTTGAATATACTAATGTCTAAACCTGTTCATCTAAGTTGGTGTTCCATCTCCATCATTTAGAATGCAAATGCTGTGAAATAATGTTGCATTAGAAAGTGCTAATTAGCTCAACATGAAACACTAAAATTAAGACAGTGTAGGTAGGTTATCTCCGTCAGCCTACTAGATTTTTCCTAATAATTTTCTCATTTATTTAGACATACATCTTCTAGTCTCTCATGGCTATCGAATGAGCCCTACAATAGTTAAATAATATGAAAAGACTAAATGCTTTGCAGAGCTCTGAATGGCCACTTGAAGTTATTTAAATCTTATAGCTGCTTTTCTTAGATAATATATTCTGATAATGGAACAACTCTAAGCATTTTGAAAGCTCATCTTTCTTCTTTTTTAATATAAAAGGAGATCAAAACACCAGTATTTAAGGGGAACACAGTAAAAGCTTGAATTATGGAAAGTTCCTGCCTCCCATTAATATATGAGAGTGCTACAGACTCAGAGGGGAGCATGCTGAGTTTTGTAATTGCCAGTGAGACCCTGCCTGGAAGTGACAGGAAGGAAAGGGTGATTCAGAACCATTCTGAGTAGTCTTCCATCAAAAGGGAATTCGTTCCTTGATTTTCACCATCAGCAGTCAATAGGAAACACTCCCATTTGGACATTTTAGGATTTGAGATGGACATGGAACTTTTCAGCCATTTTCCTAAAGCTGTCTTAAAACACTATTTCATGTTTTGGTGGAACATTAGAATAACAGGGTTAACAACAGAAAGGTGAGTCATAGAGAAACTTGAGGCAATGTATCTTTCAACAGCTTAGGGTTGAGTGGTTTATAAGGATAAACTGCCTGAACTTTCTTCCAGTTTCCCTGTTTTCCAGATGAGAATAACACTGCAAAACAGTTTTGTCACACTGAAGTTTTAAGGCGCAACAGGTAGCATGCTTCCTTTGCATTTGGGTAACAAGGACAGCAAGAGAGAATGCAGCATGATGTCCAGCATGAACATTTCTGGGGTGTCTCTTTGCCAAAATCCTGATAATCTGAACAAAGCAACAGGACAGGAAATGTGACGATTTCAGAAGGAAAGAAGGGACCTGTAGCAAGAACTGGAGCAATACAGAGTTTGAGTTAATTCATCAAATCTGGCATTGCTTGCAGCTGGTCACCTCCATGCATTCAATCAAATTTTCCTTAATTTACACCTAGGACATGCATGTAAGAGACATTTAAAAACACTTTAGAACAAAAAAAGCAGCTGCTGCTTAGTAATATCTGACTTGTTTTCTTTAGCTCAACAAAGTCTTGTTCAGTTCTACCAAGAAGGTTCAGAAACACTTTTTTGAAGACTCTGCTTTATCTCAACCTTTATTTTTTAGACTATTTTGGGCCAAAGTAGGGAATGTGCATTTTGTCATGGCTCAGAACAGCTGTTGCAGCTGCCGTGCCTCAGAATTTGTGGGATCTTACATTGGTTATGTGTACTGGTTTTGGCTAGGGTAGGGTTAATTTTTTTCATAGTAGCTAGCACAGGGCTATGTTTTGGATTTGTGCTGAAAACAGTGTTGATAATGCCGAGATGTTTTCGTTACTGCTGAGCAGTGCTTACACAGAGCCAAGGCCTTCTCTGCTTCTCACCCCATCCCACCAGCGAGGAGGCTGGGGGTGCACAAGGATTTGGGAGGGGACACAGCCAGGACAGCTGACCCCACCTGACCACAGGGACATTCCAGACCATATGGCATCATGCTCAGTACATAAAGCTGGGGGAAGAAGGAGGAAAGGGAGGACAGTCAGAGTTACGCCATTTTGTCTTCCCAAGTCACCATTATGTGTGATGGAGCCCTGCTTCCCTGGAGATGGCTGAACACCTGCCTGCCGATGGGAAGTGGTGAACGAATTCCGTGTTTTGCTTTGCTTGTGTGCATAGCTTTTGCTTTACCTATTGAACTGTCTTTATCTCAGCCCACGAGTTTTCTCACTTTTACTCTTCTGATTCTCTCCCCCATCCCACTGAGGGGGGGAGTGAGCAAGCGGCTCTGTGGTGCTTTAGTTGCTGAGTGGGGTTAAACCACAACATTATGGCATGAGAAAGGAATTGCTCAGGAAATTAAGCTACATATGTCCATATGCAAAAAGCCGTTGCTCAAATTTAAATGGGTTGGATTACAAGCCAAAAATGGCCTTCATTAGCATAATGTTATTTTCAGGATACTGTTAGGGATTAGGAGTTTCTCCAGGGAACATGCAGACCACATTTATCAATAGAAAGCAACAGCAATTCTCACTTCAAGAAAAAATTCTGATTTACATAACTAGCCTTGACTCATGATGCTGGTTTTATAAATTTGTTTGTCAGTCTAAAAGATGCTTGCTATTCAAATTATGAAGCCCCTGTGAGTACAGGCCCATTACTCTGAACAGAGAGGCCATAAAAACATCAGTAGCTCTGACATAAAACCAATGTATTATGTAATAATGTTTCACATAAAACCTGGAGCTTCATTTATCACCTATGTCTGTAGCTGGGTTTTGTACAGGTTACGAATGAAACCCTGAATGCCTCAGTCACATCACAGATGTTAATAAAATGGCATAATAGAAAGGCTGAGCGAGATGGATTCAGAATGTAATGACTCTTTCAAGCCAAATGCTCCCAAAGATTAGTGGAGGAGGATGGATGTGAACCTCTACGTTAGAATGACACTGAGTGTCTTCCTACCAGCAGCAAATCAAGCCATCTATCTGCTATGGGAGCTTCTCAAGTACATAGGTAAAAGGCAGGTTTCTTATCTAACTGTCAGCTTGCACAATTCAGCCCATTCTAGCAGCTTTGGCGTTTCACCAGTTGCTGTTCTTGACCATTACGTTTCCCTACATGTAGATCATAATTATAACTGGAAAGCGAGAAGTTAAAATCCAGCAGAATGCACATTTGGAAGGAAAGGTGAAACAGGGTAGAGAACAGGGTAGGAAAGAAAGGGTGAAAGAGCCAGGATTCAGAAAAGTCTAAGGAGGATAAATGTAAAGCTAAAATGCAAACCAACCCATGTAACTGAAAGCTGCTCTTTTTTCTGTTACAATAATCCATGTGTGTATTAACAGATTCAGTGATTTAGATAGTAAAGAGTTAAGCCTTCTCGGCCACAACCTGGAGGTGGAACTCTCCTGATCAAGCACTTGAGATTTAGTTTCATTTCTTTACACGGTCTTGGCATGCATGCAGCGTGGGAACAACACTGCTTCCTGATAGCACTGACTTGTGTCATGTGTATGTAGTTAAGTATGACAGTAAGAGACTCCTATTTAGTTGCTAGCCAGTGTGAAAGCCAACTGAAGCCTGGCCACTCTCCTAAGTAAATGCACTCTGCTTTGTATCTGAAAGCAGCTGAGGCAAAATTAAAGTAAGCAATGCCTCCTGTGAAGCATACCTGCCCTTGTCTTTATGTCTCTTCAAATATTCCACTCCCTGCTCCTTCTTCTGTAAATGCTCTCTGCTCAGGGAAGGGATGAAGGCTTTCAAAGGTATCCGTTACAGCAGTATGTCCTTACCTAGAACAATATCTTAGATCTGTCGCCATTCAGATTGCATTCGGCCATAGGAACATCAACCAGGCTGTAAGGGGATTGTTAGGTAATATATCTTAATTTCCTTAGGTGGTTGTGTAGATGGATCTATGGGCTTCTGTGCTGGTATGCTTCTAATTAACTAGAAGGCAGTGGGGTTTCTAAATATTTCGCTATCCAACTTGTTAGAAACTATTTATTCTTAGAATAAAGGGATGTAGCTACATAAACCACGCAATTCTTGCAAATGTATCAGGTTCCTTTTGAATTGCTTCTGCGATACAATGATAAATCTTACCTGATGTTTTTGCCACTATCTTTCTAAGGAGAAACCCAGTTTTAACAAGAACATAAAAGAACGTATGGTTTCATTGCTTCTCATGTTGAAATCTGAGATTATAGTTAATCCTGTGCTTTTCAGATTTATGCTTTTGATTCCCACAGGGCCACAAATCTGCTCCTGAAAGCTTTTCTCTCCTGCCTCTCTCATCTAGATCCCATCTGCTGTTTTTCAAGGTGACATGCTGCTCTTCAAACATAGGAGGAGGTGGGGAAGGAAGAGTGGGGAGAAATCATTCTGTTATGAATCGGTGCAAAATGAAATAAGACTTTAAGATGTTACAAAGAAAACATTTAATCCCCCATAGTATTACAGGAGCAGTGCATCCCCACCTTCTGCATCCCCCTAATCCTATTAGATAATGCTAGGAACAAGCAGCTGGCACAATAACAAATGCCAAATAAATGCTTTTTAACTGCTTGAAAGTACGAGCAAAAAAACTTGAGATGGATAGAAAGCACTGGGAGCGTGACAAGAAGCTGGAAGTATATGGCCTCTAGTCTTCTTCGTAGTGGCCATCGCTGAAATGTGTCCAATTTAGACCTGGGAAGATTCTCCCAATGGTATTAAATCCACTGGAGACTTTTTGATCTGTGTATTGTCTTGCATGAAAGTTTTTATGAATTTCTGCTTTCTTTCAGTATTTCAATGATGTTTCTTTCTTAGCTAAATGAAGAAAAGTATTTATCTGGGCTCTGCAATTTGAATACATTTTCAAGTAGTATGATTATCTGAGTGCTTCTCTGTTTTTTAATGTGTCCTGTAATTCACTAGGCAAGAACAAGGGGTTGGTGAAGTGCTGCTGTTACCTGGTGCCCCTGTTCCTTGGAACACCCTTTGCAGCAGAATGCTCTGGTCAGTGTCCTGGTAATTGCTGGGGTTTTGTTGCTCTTCTTTTTTTAATCTGATGCCTCTCCATTCATGAAGTTCAAAGTATTTGCATAGCTGTCCTTTCTGCTTCTGATTCCACCCAGGAGACTGAGGCAGAGAAGAGAGGAATGAATTGCGCTCAAGGAGACAATGTTAATGCAGAAATACAGTTTATGTTTTAGTCCCTGTCTTTTTTCTGCCTAGTGAATTGTTTCTGTCCCCCCTCCCCCAGTGGAATAGGGTTAGTCACTCTCTAACAAAGGGAAGCGTGTTGAGGCTGTACAACATTCCTTTCAGATGCAAACTATAAAAAGCTGCCTAGGTGTCTAACTACAAACCAGTGAACCTATAATTGTAAATCACACCTATATTAACACAGATTTTCCAAAATAAAGTTAGCTTGTAACGTAACTGAACTTTCAAAAAGTCAGATGTGACTGAAGATCTACTTCCTTATTCCACCCTAGCAATATGGATAAAAACAGGTGCTTCAAAAATTTCTTAATAGAGTCCCTTTTTTTAAGGTGAGTTAAGACCTTGGATGAGGTGTTTTGGTTATTTTCAGCCCCCTGTCTCCTTCACATAAGGAGAAAATTCAGTGCAAACAGAATCTTATTGCCAATAATATATCACTCTGTTGCTTAGGTGATACAAGACACTAAAGCAAAACAAATACCCGTGCACTAACATTGCTGTTACTATGACAGATGTACAGGTTGCTACAATTGTAATGCAGATGACAAACTTACCATCTGATGTCTTAGAAGAGGCTTGTGGTATGTCTTCTACTCCTAAATAGAAAGTAGCACAACTTTAAAACTGGGCTCCGGTGCAGGTAACTTTTGGTACACTTCCCTAAAATTAGGTCAAACTATGCCTCCAGCTGCAAGCAGAGCCCAAATTTAGGAGCTAGGGAGGGAAGAGGAGGAAGAGTGGAAAGGTTTCATTGTGAAAAATCAGACCCACAGATTGCAAAGGAGGTGAAAATGCACAACTGTGATAAGGATGTTATAAAAAAAACAGTGTCTCTAAAAAGTAAGTGTACGCACCTTTTCTTTAGAAGTCGTCTTTCTTTCAGAGGACCTTGTTAAAGTTGAATAACACTAAACAGGAAAGACATTGCCAGAGCTCAGGACACCTCTGCATACATACAGCTTTTGGTTTAAAGCTTGCAATCATTGTTTGCTGATTGCATGGCCTGTGTGTGGCAAGGAATATAGGATTTCATTTCCAAGATGTAAACTCTTGCTACTTTCCTAAATGAGAAGTCACTTTCAGTGAACTGGTATGTGAAATACATGATTTGTCCACCAT